>ML809239.1:117943-147784 GCA_009831015.1 Picea engelmannii
AGCAGCTTTATAGCAAACTTTACAAGCCTGAATTTGAAATATCGCCTTGCAATTTGTAACTATCCATGAGTCTTTAGGGGACCCAAAGTTTACATCATTGACTCATGCAACTCAAAACGCTACAAAGTTGTGCACATTCAACTATCTGTGAAATGATGCTAGTGAAATTTTATTGAGAATTCAGTTACGAATAATGTAAATTTCAATAGCACAACAATGCTCAGAGTCTAAGAGCATGCAACATAATGGCCTTTTGGGCATGCATGCGATTTTCTGCCTAAGGGAAAACAACCGAATTGGAAGCCTCTATAACACCATCAGTGATTCATGAATAATGCTTTGGGGCTTGCCAATGCCGTCAGAGATTCATTAACCTGGAAACCTTTAAAGTGCTCAATACGATAAGAAGCTTGATCCTTCTGGTGTTCCATACTCGCCCATACATCTGTGTATACAATATTTTCTCCCCTTAATGCTTTTGCAGGATCATTTGTTATTCCAATTTAACTAATCCCTGCGTTCCTTACCTTCTCCACAGTTGCACGATCAGGTTCCAATCTCTTGGGGCAAGCATGAACAAAGTGAAATGGAACCACATCAGCCAGTAAAAACCATGAGTAAACAAAGTGAAATGGAAACACAGCAGCCAATAAAAGCCATGAGTGTACAATGTTATTTCCATCTCCAACATAAACAACCTTAACCCCTTCCAGTCCACCAAGATGTTCAATAATAGTAAGGGCATCAGCCATGATTTGACAAGGATGGTTATAATCAGACAAGCCATTGATAACAGGGACGCTGCCATACTTCACTAAATCAATAACTTGACAGTACACGAGCAACATCATGAGTCTCTCCTCGTTTTCCCATCTGGATATCATCTGGGCCCAAGTATATAGCACGTCCACCCAAGAGGAAAAATCCTGTTTTAAATGAGACTCACGTTCTCATCGATGGTTTAGCAAAAATCATGGCAATTGAATTCACCCTGAAAGGCTGGAAAGACCTATCCCCAGATTTAATCGATGATTTCACTTCAGCTGCCCTTTGAAGAATATGTAGTATATGCCTCCATGCATGCGTCCTCATCTGCGTTGGACAGATTTAATTTGTTTCAACACCTGTCATAGGGTTTTTAACGCTGCTGGTTTATATATTTTTGACTTTTGGGGGGACTAATCCCACATGCACGCGGTAGACTTACCATCTGGCCTTTATATAAGCCAGCAGTTACATATTGTCTCGATGAAATGAGCCCGATGGTTGGGCTTTGGGCTTTGGTGTTGGCGTTGCGCGCGCTTAGTGTGTTGGCTGTTGGTCTGGTGCTAACTCTTGGTGTATGAGGTGGTGCTGACTTGTGTGTTGATTGTTCAGGTGGTTGGCCTTAGGCCAATATATTTTTTTCCAGAAATTTTGTCAAAATATCTTGATAAACCTAACTAAACTCTGCACACAGGCCGAGGACAAATTTTTGCTCCTTTCACCAAAATAATTTATAGAACCCAACCTTACACTTGACCCACAAGGGTAAAAATTTTGTCATTCAAACCACTTAACAAATTTTTGCCAAAAATACACCGGAACTTGCTTTGAAACTTGCGCGCAAACACTCGTTTTATACTTGGTCAATGTCGGGCGCTTTTCACTGCCTTCGCCCAGCGACGTGAGCGAAAACATATGCTTGAAAAGATAAATAACATTCAGAACACTGATTCCCTATTTTATAGGGTTCTAACAAAGTAAACATCATGGCATCAGGAAAAATAAAACCAAGGCTCAACCGAGGCGACAAGAGACCACAAGGAAATGCACAGTCATCGATGCCGCAGTCCTAAGATGATAAATTTGACATGATGATGAATACCATGGAGAAGTTGATGGAGAGAATGTCTATGGAGAACAGACCTATTGTCTGAGAATAGAAAGAACCACCTCCCATAAATCCAAACCTTCGGAGAGGTGAAATGCCTCAGATCAGACAGAGGGAACAAAAAAAGAAAAGGGATCAAGGCGACCAGCAAATGATACCTCCTTTCCAGAAAAACTACATGGATGAGGATTTTGACTAGACGTCCAATGACCAGATACATTCTTGTGATGACCAAAACCCACGTGTGTTCCTGAAAAAGAGTGAGCATGATCAATATATGAGTAGGAATGAATACTTCGTGCCAGAGGACGATGATGATATGATACTCGAAATAGATGATGCACCATCCTGGGAGACAGAGGAGTTCAGGAAAGGCTATCAAAACTCCATCATACAGTTCTAGAAAAAGTATAACCTCTGGAGTAAGGACATGCCTGTGGAATCGCAGCAGACAAACCCCATAAGGACGAATTTGGTAGACACTCATTCCACAAGTTGAAAAAAGGCCAGACAGCGTGACCAAATACATGACAAAAAAATCTAAGTCGAAGGAGGATATCCCTAAGAAATCCCCAGAGACAGGTTGGGAGGCTAGCGGAAAAGAGGTAGAGAAAACTTGTCCCCCTTTCAATTTTGAACATGAGATGGCCAAAATAAAAATCTTCGTCTCGTTCAATGAACTTATTAGAAATGGATAGTATCGGGAACAAATCATTAAAATGATGAAAGCAGGGGGGACCCCTGATACTTTGAATCTTCAAGATGATCACCTCACCATCCTTTTTAGCCCACGCATTGAAGAAACAAGCGATATCAAAGATGTCCCTCCTTTCTATGTCATTCTGAATATCCACAACATGAACCTGCATAACACCATGCTGGATTCTGGTGCATCACACAACCTTATGCCAAACGTGATCATGGATGAACTAGGTTTGGATGTCACTGGGCCATACAAATACCTTTTCTCTTTTGATTCAAGGAAATTCAAGTGTTTGGGCCCTATCAAAGACCTAGTTGTATCCCTGGCTCAAATCCATGCTAAGAACATGGTCATGGATGTGGTCATCACAAACATACCTCCAAAATTCGACATGTTTCTCTCGAGGTCATGGGATGCGAAGTTGAAAGGAACATTGCATATGGATATGTCATACACCACTATCCCTATTTTTGGCCACGATATAAGGCTGTACAAAGAAGTGATTTTAAAGTACATGGTAAGCAGCAAGACGTAGCCCCACAATCATTCATATACATCGTTGATACCAAGGTGGGGTCTTCTATATTCTACAATGACCTAAATTTTGAAGAAGAATAGTCGATTTCCATCGTAACAGCTGACGAGGAGACTGCATGGGAAACAACATAATGCACCGACCCGAAAGACTGCGCGTGTAATATCCCTTGGCCGAACCCAATTGTAAATATAATATGAATGTACTTAAGCTGGTGAGTTGTTTCTACCTCATTTGGTAATGCTTGTCATGTGGCATAGTGAGTGCATGAACTGCACAGTAAAATGATGTAATATGTACATTCCAGGATACCGCATGTAGTAACTAAGGTGTGCGTAGTATAGAGGACAATGAGCCTCATGTATATGATATGTGTTATAGGCTGGTGAGTCGGTTATTATAAGTTGGGATGCTTATGTTTTGGTATTAGGCCAGAAAGCCTAGATGTCAAAGTCCAATGCGCCTACTTTGTACATGACTCATGATTAATATAAAATACATCGTTGCATGAAGACCAACCACGATAAAAGATATGGGGGACTGAACTTCACTAGTTAGGGAAAGGGAGGGCCAAAAGTCGAGGGAATATTATGTTAATATTTCCTAAGACACAAAGTATGGATAATTATTTTATCCTAAGTTCTAAAGTTGGGGACATGTGGACCAAAGTAACTTCCAATATGAAAGTGTCAAGTTGGGGAAATGCATTCATATCGTGGGGAAACTTAGCTCATTAGGAGACTTCTCACATATACCTTACAGGGAAACCCGATGACCATTCTTTGCAGAAGGACTTCCATGAAGAGCTCACAGTGATTCCCCTCCACACTCAATTATTGAGTCAATGATTCCATGACCATTTCACTCATACATTTTGTTATCCTTGAGACAACAATTTCACCATTCCTGAGCCTGTTTCCATATCCCTTTTGGTTGGTGTACCTAGTTAGCTTGGAGCGGGATTGAAGAAGCGGGTTGTTAGGCCTGTGAGAAATTCTCTAAGCGAGAGAATTGTTGGGGATTGATTCCTGAAGGTGCTAGACTGCAGGTACAGTGCCCTGAGACTTCTAGTCCAGCCTGTTGCTGAATCCCTGGAAGGGAAGTGGGGCAGCCAAGGAACTGTTGAGAAGAGAAGGGGAACACTTCCTTGGGTGGGACAGGCATGTGGGGAATAAGAGGTTGTAGGTTTTTAGTTGAGTGAGAACCTGAGACAGAGTCTTTCTTGTTGTCCATGAGCGTTAGCCTGGGTTGGAACCCTTTACCCTGGGTGGAGTTCAGTCCCAGCTCGGGGGTGACTCACTATTGAGAGTGATGAACAATGTAGTCCATGGCTAGGAGGTTCGTGGATGGTCTATATGCATTTGGTGACAATATTTCCAAGATAAGTACCAATTCTATGATAAAAATGATATGCTACTTGTTATTTACATGCCCATGTTACGGTTTATAATATATGTGATTATAATTGCCTGTATGTTTATGGGTAATTCTCTATAAATGTTTCATATCTGTAGTTATTGTTATTTCAGTATAAAAGTCGTATGTTACAAAAAGTAATTGTTTGTTTATGTTTACATGTAAAGCTTCTGTGAGCATGTTGTATGTATATGTCTTAGTTGCATGCAATTTAAAGAGTAAATTTATGTGGCATTTCTCAGTTGACTACTGAGTATGCTACTGTATGTTCCATAGTATGGGAATGAAAGTGTTCCCTAGAGTAGCATGAACTGGCCTAAAGGCTGGGAATGTTACCAGCTAGTGTCAGAGCATGAGTGGTTGCTCTGGAGTGGCGCACTTTGGCCTGAGATTGTCTGGGGGAACGTTACAGAGTGGTATCAGAGCTTTAGTTCAACATTGAGCTTGGATGGGCCAGCGGGGTTCAGTTGAAGTGAATATTCACAGAAGAGTAACTTCAAAGTGACCATAATTGGAGTCACAAAGTGTCGATGGAAAAAGGTTGGCGTGCTGGCATGTGCACGGTAAATTTTGGCACCGTGCAGGAAAACGATGGCGTGCCAGTGTGCACGATAAATTGTGGTGTCGCGCGGAAGATTATGATGTGTAGATGAACACATTGAATTTAGCTTTGCGCAGTGAACACACACATAGTAATGTGCACATGGGGTGCGCAAGTATTTCTTAACGTAGAGGACTTTTGTTAGTATGTGCATAAGTATGAGTATAAGTTGTTTCGCGATGGTGTATTTAGTAGTGTGTGCAGATATTTGGGCACTATGGAATATGTTAAACTTGACATGGTGCATGCATAGGATGAAATGCAAGTGGAATATCGATGCATAGTACAAAAACTGTGTGCAGTGGATATTGGTGCACGATGCAAGAGTAGTGCATGTGAGTTGTTGGTGTGACAAAGAAGAAATGCACAGTAGATTTAGGTGCGCAGAGAAAAATTTTACCTTGTAATATTGCTATGCTTGATAAATATAAATGAACAGGTCAAGTTTAATATGCATGATGTCCCTTGGAGGGCGATGAGTCTTAGTTTAAATTGCATAATAATAAAATAAAAAGAAACACATAACTGCATCGAAGCCTTAATTAAAAAGAATTCTGAGTTTAATTTCCTTCGATTTAGATAGATGAAAATAAAAATATAATATTGCAAAAAAAAAAAACTTATTATAAAAGAAAACAAGATTCATAACATCACCAGATCGGAATTGTAATTAAACAGTCTAAAATCCATTTATGTATTTATATAGTCGTATTAATCACAAAATTACAAAAGGGTGATGACAACAGTTAGCCTGTTGTAAAAAGGGTTGTTTGAAGAACATGCCTATCATCTCTGGTACTCTTTACCTCCGCTACTGGCTGTTCAAAATTTGATGAGACATGCTTATCTTAGTTGAAGACTTACTTCAGCTTAGCGATCTTCGCCTTTAAGGAAGAATCTAACCAGACCGGTTGATTCTCTCCAACACTTCCAGCCGCTTCAGCCATAAATTCCTCCTTCTTATGTCGCTTACTCATTTTCTTCTTAGCGGTTGGCCTGTTGATGACTAAATAATTTATAGTGGGATTCAACCTGGCTTCCAACCACAAGTCTATAGCTGGTTCTATATGAAACTTAGTTGCTAGAATGTGCACAAGGACCCTTTCCTCCTTATTCGCAGGAAAGTCTAGCATTTTCCTTGAATAACCAGTCTCACTTGATTTAGACTTGTCCATGTATCTCAGGTTGTGGATACCGAAAGGTGTTTTTACAGAGAGTAGAAAGTCGAGAAATTGGGGATTACCTCGGTTATGGATACACAGATATCTTCATACTTGGGGAAGTTGTAATTATAGAATTCCATTTATTAAATGCAGACGGATTACGTACAAGAGCGTTGGGTTGCCATGCTCGGCCAATCCATTTTGAATGATTAGCTTTTGAGTTTGTTACATGGTGACATTCAGTTGACATCACATGGCTGTGAAGTATTGAATGAGTGAAGCAGGGTGATCTGATTAAGCCATAGCCCACTCCACGAGTGGTGGATTTGACATGTTGAGACATGTGATACCGCGTCTTGGAAAAAGTGGTTTCGGCAAACCACCTTCTTGCACAATTGTATCTCAGAAGGTACTACGTGTCTGTGTTTTCGAGACTTGGGTCTTATATAGAATTGTCATGGTGATAATACCAAGAAATCGGGAGTGATAATTTTGATGTGTATGTTGAATCAAAATGGTGCATATTCTCATGAATTACTGAATTGTTAGCCTGATTAGTTTCGATGGCTGGACGTTTTACAGAATTAACAACAACTCAATCAAGTCAGACCAGTGCAGAGTCCATAGGAATGGAAGAGGCACATGGAAATTATAGTCAGCAAGAGGAGAGAAGAGGGGTGGATATCCATTTGGGCATGGAAGGAACGAACTCCAATGGACATGGAGAAGAAAGGAATGAAGAGATGAATATGGCTGAGACCATTAAGAATTTGTAGAAGGATGTCCAAAGCCATAAAGCCGATAATGAAAGGATTATGAAAGCCAAAGAGTAGCAGGATGACTTCAACATGAAGTTATTGGAGGGTTTGAACAAAATAGAAAATAAATTGGTTAAGGAGAGTGGATCATGTGAATCTAGGAGTCACAAACCTTCAGAAGAGAAAAGAAAAGTAAAAATTGCTAGTAGACATCACCATCATTCCCAAAGGAATTCCCATAAGAGATAAGGAAAAAACTCAAGTCTATCCCATGTCAGAAGGTATAAGAGATCTGGGTCGGATGAGCTGCAAGGAGAAATGAACAAAATCAAACCTCCTACATTTGATGCTGAGCACAAGAAGGATGAAGATGAAAAAACATGGTTTCTAGGCATGAGGAAGTATTTTCAATTGCATAATTATTCTTCTCATGTAGAAGGTAGATTCGCTATCTATCAACTCAAAGGAAAGGCCTTCATGTGGTGGGATCAACTTGTGTAGGTACAACACATTGTAGAGAAAAGTGTTACTTGGAGGTAATTCAAGAAGTATTTTGAGAAGTACTTGACTAAGAGATACTATGACAAGAAAATGAAAGAGTTCTTTGAAGTCAAGCTTGGAAGTATGACCATAGATAAATATGAGAGAAGATTTATGGAATTGCTAAAGTATGTTTCTTTCATCAAGGATGAGATAGTCAAGATTCAAAGGTATTTAAGTGTATTGGCATCGTTCATCAGTGACAAAATACAACATAATGATCCCAAGGAATTGGAAGAAACCATAAGGAGAGCTAAATGCCTATATGATCAGCAGAAAGTAAGGCCAGCTTTCCAAAGGGCTTGGGAAGACAATAAGAAATTCAAGGTGGATCAAAGGAAGAAGGGAGATAAGCCACCATTCTTCAGAAATAATCCACAAGGATAGAAAATGCATAAAGAACCTAGAATGATTGACACAGGGAGTCAAGGTCCAAGACAACCACCTATGTAATGTTTGGGTTGTAAAGGGGACCATAGGTTCAGAGATTGTCCTGATAGGGGTGAAAAAGGTAGGGTTGTTCACAATGTACAATGAGATGAAATAGTGGAAGACATGGGAAGATATGTGCCAAGGATTTATGCAACCCTGGACAATAAGAAAACAGAGTATCAGTCCCACATGATTGAAGTGGAAGGTATGATCAACAACCAAACACTTCTTATTTTAATTGATTCAGGAGCTAGTCATAGTTATATAGACCCTAAGATGGTGGAAAGTTTGAAATTACCAAGAAGAAAGCATGGGAAATCCTAGTTGGTGCAAATGGCTACAGGAGCCAAAAGAAAATTTAATGAGATGGTTAAGTCTTGCCTCATAGACATGAATGGACTGAACACCAAAGTATATTTAAACATCTTTCCCTTAGGCTCTTATGACTGTCTAATTGGGATGGATTGGTTGGACCAACATCACACTCTCTTAGACTATCACAACAAAGCATTTACTTTCCTCGATGAGGAAGGGAAACCAGTTAAGGTACAGGGAATCCCCAGGGTAGTAACCATTAGATAAATTTCAGCATTGTAGCTGAAGAAGTGTTACAGAAAAGGATGTCAAATATTTGCGGCTCATTTGGCAAAGACACCTAAAGATGAGGTGCCAAATTTGGAAGATTATGCAGTCCTGGACGATTTTGAGGATGTTTTCAAGGAGGTACCTGGACTACGCCCAAGGAGAGACATTGATTTCTCTATAAATTTGATGCCTAGAGCAGCGCCAGTATCAAAGACACCTTACAAAATGAGTACACCAAAATTAAAGGAGTTACAAATGCATCTTGAAGAACTTCTGAAGAAGGGTTATATACGCCCAAGCGTGTCACCTTGGGGTGCCCCAGTCCTATTTGTGATAAATAAAGATGGAAAACTGAGGTTGTGCATTGACTTCAGACAGTTGAATAAAGTGTCTGTTAAGGAAAAGTATCCTCTACCAAGGATTGATGACCTCTTTGATCAATTGAAGGATGCAAAGATATTTTCAAAGATAGACCTCATATCAGGATGCCATCAGGTAATAATTAAAGAAGATATTAGCAAGACCACCTTTAGGACAAGGTATGGTCATTATGATTTCACAGTGGTACCATTTGGGTTGTCAAATGCACCAATTATTTTCATGTGCTTAATGAATGGTGTTTTCCGAGAGTATTTGGACAAGTTTTTCATTGTCTTTTTGGATGACATTCTTATATATTACAAGTCATAGGAATATCATGAACATCATTTGAGGATGGTGTTGCAAGTATTAAGGGAACACCAATTATATGCCAAATTGAGCAAGTGCTCATTTTAGCATAAATAGATTCATTATTTGGGGCATATCATTTCAAAGGATGTGATAGTAGTGGATCCTGAGAAGATAGAGGCCATTAGAGAATGGTGATCACTGAAGAATGTGACATAGGTGAGATCATTCATGGGTCTTGCAGGTTACTACAGAATATTTATTGAAGGATTCTCAAAGATTGCAAATCCAATCACTTCTTTGCAAAGAAAGGGAGTGAAGTTTCAGTGGACACTGGATTGTGAGAAAATTTTCCAACACTTGAAACAATTATTGACAAGTGCTCCAATATTGAGGATCGCAAACCCAAAAGAAGACTTCATCGTATGCACTGATGCATGTAATGAAGGACTTGGTGGAGTCTTCAGTCAAAACGGTTTTGTCATATGTTACAAATCAAGGAAGTTGAAGGATCATGAAATAAACTATGCCGCTCATGATTTGGAGTTTTCAGCCACAGTGCATGCCTTGAGGAAATGGAGACATTATCTCATGGGAAAGAGGTTTGAGCTAAGAACATACCACAATAATCTGAAATATTTATTTGATCAACCAAATCTAAATTCTAGACAAATCAGCTGGTTAGAATTTCTAAGTGAATATGACTTTGATATAAAGCATATCAAGGGGAAAGAGAATAAAGTGGTTGATGCACTCAGCAGGAAGGTACGTGAGTTACATGCTACAGCCATTAGCATGTACCAAATTGATGTTAAAAGAAAAAATTTGGAGGTTGCAACTGCAGATCTGCAATACAAAGAATTGGTAGCAATGTTATAGCAGGGTAAGATGCTTCGGAAGGTGGATTATTATAAGTTGTGTTTAGATGGAATATTGTTGTGAAAGGACATGTTTTTTGTTCCAAATGTACAGGACTTGAAATGTATGATTTTGCATGAAATGCATAATGTGCCTTATGCAAGGCACCCTGGATATCAGAAAATTGTGGCAGCGATCAAGAGACATTACTTTTGGCCAGGTATGAAGAAAGAGATCATCGAGTACATCACTAGATGTATGGAATCCCAGAAATTGAAAGCTAAGAATAGGCACCCCGCGGGGTTGCTACAACCTTTAACCATTCTTGAGTGGAAGTGGGAAGTGGGAAATGGTGACAATGGACTTTATTACAGGATTTCCTAGAACACCAAGTTGCATGATTCGATCATGGTGGTGATGGACAAGCTCACGAAAGCTGCCCATTTTATTCCACTAAAAACCACGCACAAGGCAGCAGAGGTTGTTGATATTTTCATGAAGGAAGTGGCACGATTGCAGGAGATTCCTAAAACAATTGTATCCGATGGAGACCCAAAATTCAACTCAAATTTCTGGAAAGGGTTGTTCAAAGGATTCATAACGAATCTGAACTTTAGTAAAACTTATCAACCTGAGTCTAATGGACAAACAAAAAGGGTGAATAGGGTGATAGAAGATATACTAAGAATGTATGTGATGGACAAACCATTGAAATGGGAAGACTACCTACACTTGGTAGAATTCGCGTATAACAATGGGTATCAGGCATCATTGAAGATGAGACCATTTGAATCACTTTATGACAGAAAGTGCAATACTCCAGTAAGTCGGGATAATGCAGCGGATAGGACAGTAGTTGGGCCAGAGTTTCTCAGGGATATAGAGGACCAGATGACAAAAATTAATCAGAATTTAAAAGTTGCCTAAGACAGATAGAAAAGTTATGCTGATAAGAACAGAAACCACAGATAATTCAAAGTGGGTGATCATGTTTTCTTGAAAGTGAAAGCTAATAGGAGTTCCCTGAAGTTGGAAAGTTGCGCCAATTTGGAAGCTAGATTTTGTGGGCCTTTTGAACTCCTTGAGAGGATTGGTCCAGTTGATTATATGATTGCATTGCCTGGATCTATGTCTATTCATAATGTCTTCCATGTATCATTGCTAAAAAAATATATATATGATGCTAATCATGTTATTGATTGGAATGTGATTCAGGTGGAACAAGAAGACACGTTTCAAGTGCATCTGATGTGCATTCTAGACCGGAAAGTCAAACAGCTCCGAAATCGAGCCATAGGGCTTGTAAAGGTTCAATGGACCTGGTACGGTCCTGAGGATGCTACTTGGGAACATGAAGATGCAATGCGGGCATAATACCCACATCTTTTTGAAGATTTTTGAAAATTCTGTTATATACAAGCATATGATGCACTGAAGACAATGCATAAATAAGGGGAGGGGATTGTAATATCCCTCAGCGAACCCAATTGTAAATATGATATGAATGTACTTAATCTAGTGAGCTATTTCGACCTCATTTGGTAATGCATGTCATGTGGCATAGTGCGTCCATGAACTGCGTAGTAAAATGATGTAATATGTACATTCCAAGATACCGCCTGCAGTAAATAAGGTGCGCGTAGTATAGAGGACAATGAGCCTCGTGTATATGATATGTGTTATAGGCTGGTGAGCTGGTTATTATAAGCTGGGATGCTTATGTTTGGGTATTAAGCTGGAGCACCTATATGTCAAAGGCCAATGCGCCTACTTTGTACATGACTCATGATTAATATAAAATACATCGTTGTGTGCAGAACGACCACGATAAAAGAGATGGGGGACTGAACTTCACCGGTTAGGGAAAGGGAGGGCCAAAAGTCAAGGGGATATTATATTAATATTTCCTAAAACATAAAGTATGGATAATTATTTTATCCTAAGTTCTAAAGTTGGGGACAAGTGGACCAAAGTAAATTATGATATGACAAGTGTCAAGTTGGGGACATGCATTCATATCATGGGGAAACTTAGCCCATTAGGAGACTTCTCATGAATACCTTACGAGGCAGCCTGCCGACCATTCTTAGTAGAAGGACTTCCAAGAAGAGTTCACAGTGATTCTCCTCCACACTCAGTTATCCAGTCAATAATTCCATGACCATTTCACTCATACATTTTGTTATCCTTGATACAACCATTTCACCATTCCGAAGTCTGTTTCCATAGCCCTTTTGGTTTGTGTACCTGGTTAGCTTGGAGAGGGATTGAAGAAGCGAGTTGTCAGGCTCGTGAGAAATTCTATGAGTGAGAGAATTGTTGAGGATTGATTCCTGAAGGTGCTAGACTGTAGCTACAATGCTCTAAGATTTCTGGTTCGGCCTGTTGTTGAAGCCCTGGAAGGGAAGTGGGGTAGCCGAGGGACTGTTGAGCAGAGAAGGGGCACACTTCCTTGGGTGGGATAGGCATGTGAGGAATGAGAGGCTATAGGCTGTTGGTTGGGTGAGCACCTGAGACAGAGTCTTTCCTATTGTCCATGAGCCTTAGCCTAGGTAGGAACCCTTTACCCTGGGTGGAATTCAGTCCCAGCTTGGGGGTGACTCATTGTTGAGAGTGATGAAAAGTGTAGTCTATCACTGGGAGGTTCATGGATGGTTTGTATGCAGTTGGTGACAATCGTTCCAAGATAAGTACCAGTTGTATGATAAAAATGATATGTTGCAGAGAAGAAAGTCGACCAGTTGGGGATTACCTCGATTATGGATACGCAGATATATTTATACTTGGGGAAGTGGTAATTATATAATTCCATTTATGAATCGTAGGTGGATTACGTACAAGAGTGTTGGGTTGCCCTGCTCGACTAATCCATTTCGAATGATTATCTTTTGAGTTCGTTACATTGTGGTGTTCGGTTGACGTCAAATGGATGCGAAGTATCGAACGAGTGAAGTAGGGTGATATGACTAAGCCATCGCCTGCTCCACGATTGGTGGATTTGACATGTTGAGACATGTGATACCACGTCTTAGCGAAAGTGGTTTCGGAAAACCACCTTCTTGCACAAGTGTATCTCGGAAGGCACTGTGTGTCTGTGTTTTCAAGACTTGGGTATTATATAGAATTGTCATGGTGATAACACCAGGAAACTGGGAGTGATAATGTTGATGTGTATGTTGAATCGAAATGGTGCATATTCTCATGAATTGTTGAATTGTTAGCCTGATTAGTTTCGATGGTTGCACGTTTTGCAGAATTAACAACAACTCGATTAGGTCAGACTAGTGCAAAATCCATAGGAATGGAAGAGGCACAGGGGAATTATAGTCAGCAAGAGGAGAGAAGAGCAGTGGATGTCCATTTGGGCATGGAAGGAACAAATTCCAATGGACATGGAGAAGAAAGGAATGAAGAAATGAATATGGATGAGACCATTAAGAATTTGAAGAAGGATGTCCAAAGCCATAAAGTTGATAATGAAAGGCTTATAAAATCCAAAGAGCAGCAGGATGACTTCAACATGAAGCTATTTGAGGGTTTGAACAGAATAGAAAAGAAATTGGTTAAGGAGAGTGGCTCAAGTGAATTTGGGAGTCACAAACCTTCAGAGGAGAAAAGAAAAGTAAAAAGTGCTAATAGACATCACCATCATTCCAAAAGTCATTCCCATAAGAGAGAAGGAAACAACTCAAGTCTATCCCCTATCAGAAGGTATAAGAGATCTGAGGTGGATGAGCTGTGAGGAGAAATGAACAAAATCAAACCTCCTACATTTGATGGTGAGCACAAGAAGGATGAAGATGCAGAAACATGGTTGCTAGGCATGAGGAAGTATTTTCAATTGCATAATTATTCTTCTCATGCAGAAGGTAGAATCACTATCTATCAACTCAAAGGAAAGGCTTCCATGTAGTGGGATAAACTTGTGCAGGTACAACACATTGTAGAGAAAAGTGTTACTTGGAGGGAATTCAAGAAGTATTTTGAGAAGAAGTACTTGACTAAGAGATACTATGACAAGAAAATGAAAGAGTTCTTTGAACTCAAGCTTGGAAGTATGACCATAGATGAATATGATAGAATATTTATGGAACTATTGAAGTATGTCTCTTTAATCAAGGATGAGATAATCGATATTAAAAAGTATTGAAGTGGATTCCCATCATTCATCAGTGACAAAATACAATATGATGATCCCAAGACATTAGAAGAGACCATAAGGAGAGATAAATGCCTATATGATCAGTAGAAAGTAAGGACAACTTTCCAAAGGGCTTGGGAAGACAATAAGAAATTCAAGGTGGATCAAAGGAAGAAGGGAGCTAAGCCACCATTCTTCATAAATAATCCACAAGGACAACAAATGCCTAAAGAACCCAGAATGATTGACATAGGGAGTCAAGGGCCAAGACAGTCACCTACGCAATTTTGGGGTTGTAAAGGGGACCATAGGTTCAGAGATTGTCCTCAAAGGGGTGAAAAAGGTAGGGTTGTTCACAATGTATAGCGAGATGAAACAGTGGAGGACATGGGCAGATATGTGCCAAGGATTTATGCAGCCATGGACAACAAGGAAATATAGTATCAATCCCACATGATTAAAGTGGAAGGTATGATCAACAACCAAACCCTTTCTATTTTAATTGATTTAGGAGCTAGTCATAGTTATATAGACCCTAAGATGGTGGAAAGTTTGCAATTGCCAAGAAGAAGGAATGGGAAATCCTGGTTAGTGCAACTGGCTACAGGAGCCAGAAGAAAAGTTAATGAGATGGTTAAGTCTTGCCTCATAGACATGAATGGACTGAACACCAAAGAAGATTTAAACATATTGCCCTTTGGTTCTTATGACTGTCTAATTGGGATGGATTGGTTGGACCAACATCACACTCTCTTAGACTGTCACAACAAAGCATTTACTTTCTTGGATGAGGAAGGGAAACCAAGGAAGGTACAGGGAATCCCCAAGGAAGTAACCATTAGATAAATTTCAGCATTGTAGCTGAAGAAATGTTATAGAAAAGGATGACAAATATTTGCAGCTCATTTGGCAGAGACACCTAAAGATAAGGTGCCAAATTTGGAAGATTATGCAGTCCTGGAAGATTTTGAGGATGTTTTTGAGGTACCCAGACTACCCTCAAGGAGAGACATTGATTTCTTTATAAATTTGATTCCTGGAGCAGTGCCAATATCAAAGACACCTTACAGAATGAGTACACCAAAATTAAAGGAGTTACAAATGCAGCTTGAAGAAATTCTGAAGAAGTGGTATATACTCCCAAGCGTGTCACCTTAGGGTGCCCTAGTCCTGTTTGTGAGAAAAAAATATAGAACTCTAAGGTTGTGTATTGACTTTAGACAGTTGAATAAAGTGTCTGTTAAGAAAAAGTATCCTCTCCCAAGGATTGATGACCTCTTTGATCAATTGAAGGATGCAAAGATATTTTCAAAGATAGATCTCAGATCAGGATACCATCAGGTAAGAATTAAAGAAGAAGATATTAGCAATATCTCCTTCAGGACAAGGTATGGTCATTATGAGTTCACTATGGTACCATTTGGGTTGTCAAATGCACCAGTTGTTTTCATGTGCTTAATGAATGGTGTTTTCCGAGAGTATTTGGACATGTTTTACATTGTCTTTTTGGATGACATTCTTATATATTCCAAGTTAGAGGAAGAGCATGAACATCATTTGAGGATGGTGTTGCAAGTATTAAGGTAAAGTCAGTTATATGCCAAATTGAGCAAGTGCTCATTTTATCAGAAACAAATTCATTATTTGGGGTATATCATTTCAAAGAATGGGATAGCAGTGGATCCTTAGAAGATAGAGGCCATTAGAGAATGGTCATCACCGAAGAATGTGACATAGGTGAGATCATTCATGGGTCTTGCAGGTTACTACAAAAGATTTATTGAAGGATTCTCAAAGATTGCACATTCAATCACATCTTTGCAAAGAAAGGGAGTGAAGTTTCAGTGGACACTGGATTGTAAGAAAAGTTTCCAACACTTGAAACAATTATTGACAAGTGCTCCAATATTGAGGATCACAGACCCAGAAGAATACTTCATCATATGCATCGATGCATGTAATGAAGGACATGGTGGGGTCCTTAGTCAAAACGGGTTTGCCATATGTTACGAATCAAGGAAGTTGAAGGATCATGAAAGAAACTATGCCACTCATGATTTGGAGTTGGCAGCCATAGTGCATGCCTTGAGGAAATGGAGACACTACCTCATGGGAAAGAGGTTTGAGCGAAGAACAAAGAACAATGGTCTGAAATATTTATTTGATCAACCAAATCTAAATGCTAGACAAAGAAGATGGTTAGAATTTCTAAGAAAATATGACTTTGATATAAAGTATATCAATGGGAAAAAGAATAAAGTGGTTGATGCACTCAGCAAGAAGGTACGTGAGTTACATGCTACAACTAGTAGCATGTACAAAATGATGTTAAAAGAAAAATTCTGGAGGTTGGAAATGCAGATATGCAATACAAAGAATTGGTAGCAATGCTACAAGAGGGTAAGATGCTTCGGAAGGTGGATGATTATAAGTTGGGGTTAGATGGAATACTGTTGTGCAAGGATAGGATTTTGTTCCAAATGTCCAAGACTTGAAATGTATGATTTTGCATGAAATGCATAATGTTCCTTATGCAGGACACCCTGGATATTAGAAAATCATGGCAATGATCAAGAGCCATTACTTTTGGCCAGGTATGAAGGAAGAGATCATCGAGTACATATCTAGATGTATGGAATGCCAGAAAGTGAAATCTGAGAATAGGCACCCAGTGGGGTTGCTGCAACCTTTAACCATTCTTGAGTGGAAGTGGGAAATGGTGACAATGGATTTTATTACATGATTGCCTAGAACAGGCAAGTTGCATGATTTGATCATGGTGGTGGTGGACAAGATCATGAAAGCTGCCCATTTTATTCCACTGAAAACCACGCACAAGGTAGCAGAGGTTGTTGATATTTTCATGAAGGAAGTGGCACGATTGCACAGGATTCCTAAAACAATTGTATCCGACAGAGACCCAAAATTCACCTCAAATTTCTAGAAAGGGTTGTTCAAAGGATTCAGAACGAGTATGAACTTTAGTACAACTTATCATCCTGATTTTGATGGACAGACAGAAAGGGTGAACAGGGTGATAAAAGATATATTGAGAATGTACATGATGGACAAACCATCAAAATGGGAAGACTACCTACACTTGGTAGAATTCGCATACAACAATGGGTATCAAGAATCATTGAAGATGAGCCCATTTTAAGAACTTTACGACATAAAGTGCAATACTCAAGTAAGTTGGGATAATCCAGCTGATAGAAAATGGGTCAGAGTTGCTCAGGGATATGGAGGACCATATGACAAAAATTAAGTAGAATTTAAAAACTGCCCAAGATAGACAGAAATGTTATGCCAATAAGAACATAAACCACAAAGAATTCAAAGTGAGTGATCATTTTTCCCTGAAAGTGAAAGCTAACACGAGTTCCCTGAAGTTGGAAAGTTGTGCCAAGTTGGCAGCTAGATTTTGTGGGCCTTTTGAAATCCTGGAGAGGATTGGTCCAACTGCTTATATGATTCATTGCTTGCATCTATATATGTTCATAATGTCTTCCATGTATCATTGCTAAAGAAATATATACCTGATGCCAATCATGTTATTGATTGGAATGTGATTCAGGTGGAACAAGAAGGTGCTTTTCAAGTGCATCCAGTGCACATTCTGGACCAGAAAGTCAAACAGCTCTGGAACGGAGCCATAGGGCTTGTAAAGGTTCAATGGACCTGGTACGGTCCTGAGGATGATACTTGGGAACATGAAGATGCAATGCGGGAAGAATACCCACATCTTTTTGAAGATTTTTGAAAATTCTATTATATATGGGCATATGATGCACTGAGGACAATGCATAAATAACGGGGGGGGATTGTAATATCCCTTAGCCAAACCCAATTGTAAATATAATATGAATGTACTTAAGCTGGTGAAATGTTTCAACGTCATTTAGTAATGCATGTCATGTGGCATAGTGCATGCATGAACTGCGCAGTAAAATGATGTAATATGTACATTCTAGGATATCGCACACAATAACTAAGGTGCGTGAAGTATAGAGGACCATGAGCCTCATGTATATGATATGTGTTATAGGCTGGTTAGTCGGTTATTATAAGCTGGGATGGTTATGTTTTAGTATTAGGCCGGAACGCCTAGATGTCAAAGGCCAATGCACCTACTTTGTACATGACTCATGATTAATAGAAAATACATCATTGTGCGCAGACTGACCACGATAAAAGAGATGGGGGACTGAAACTCACCAGTTAGGGAAAGGGAGGGCCAAAAGTCAAGGAAATATTATATTAATATTTCCTAAAACATAAAGTATGGATAATTATTTTATCCTAAGTTCTAAAGTTGGGGACAAGTGGACCAAAGTAACTTATGATATGACAAGTGTCAAGTTGGGGACATGCATTCATATTGTGGGGAAACTTATCTCATTAGGAGAATTCTCACGAATACCTTACTGGGCAACCCGATGATCGATCTTCATAGAAGGACTTCCATGAAGAGTTCATAGTGATTCTCCTCCACACTCAATTATCGAGTCAATGATTCCCCGACCATTTCACTCATACATTTCGTTATCCTTGAGACAACCATTTCACCATTTTGGAGCCTGTTTCCATAGCCCTTTTGGTTGGTGTACCTGGTTATCTTGGAGCACGATGGAAGAAGCGGGTTGTCAGGCCTGTGAGCAATTCTCTGAGCAAGAGAATTGCTGGCAATTGATTCCTGAAGGTGCTAGACTGCAGCTACAACACTCTAAGACTTCTGGTCCAGCATGTTGCTGAATCCCTAGAAGGGAAGTGGGGCAGTCGAGGGATTGTTGAGAAGAGAAGGGGCACACTTCCTTGGGTGGGGCAGGCATGTGGGGAATGAGAGGTTGTAGGCTATTAGTTGAGTGAGCACTTGAGACAGAGTCTTTCCTGTTGTCCATGAGCCTTAGCCTGGGTAGGAACCCTTTACCCTGGGTGGAGTTCAGTCCTAGATCAGGGGTGACTCATTGTTGAGAGTGATGAACAGTGTAGTCTATGGATGGGAGGTTTGTGGATGGTCTGTACGTAGTTGGTGACAATATTTCCAAGATAAGTACCAGTTGTATGATAAAAATGATATGCTACTTGTTATTTACATGCCTATGTTACGGTTTATAATATATGTGATTATAATTGCCTGTATATTTATGGGTAATTCTCTGTAAATGATGCATATTTGTAGTTACTGTTATTTCAGTATAAAAGTCATATGTTATAGAAAGTAATTGTTTGTTTATGTTTATATGTAAAGCTTCCGTGAGCGTGTTGTATGTATATGTCTTAGTTGCATGAAGTTTAAAGAGTAAATTTATGTTGCATTGCTCAGTTGACTACTGGGTATGCTACTGTATGTTCCATAGTATGGGAACGAAAGTGTTCCCTAGAGTAGCATGGCCCGGCCTGAAGGATGGGAATGTTACTGGCTGGTGTTAGAGCATGATTGGTTGCTCTGGAGTGGCGCACTCTGGCCTGAGGTTGGCTGAGGGAATGTTACAGAGTGGTATCAGAGCTTTAGTTCAACATTGATCTTGGATGGGCCAGAGGGGTTCAGTTGAAGCGGATATTCACAGAAGAGTAACTTCGAACTGACCAGAATTGGAGTGATGGAGTGTCGATGGAAAAAGGTTGGAGTGCCAGTGTGCACGGTAAATTTTGGAACCGTGCAGGAAAATGATGGCGCGCTAGTGTGCATGGTAAATTGTGGCGCCACGCGGAAGATTATTATGTGTAGATGCACGAACTGAATTTAGCCTTGCGTGGTGAACACACACATAGTAATGTGCACATGGGGTGTGCAAGTATTTCTTAATGCAGAGGAGTTTTGTTAGTACGCACATAAGTATGAGTAAAATTTGTTTCACGACAGTGTATTCAATAGTGTGCACAGATATTTGGGTGCTATGGAATATGTTAAACTTGACATGGTGCATTCATAGGAAGAAATGCATGTGGAATATCGGTGTGCGTTACAAAAACTGTGCGCGGTAGATATTGGTGCACAATGCAAGAGTAGTGCACGTGAGTTGTCAGTGCGAAGAAGAAGAAATGCATAGTATATTTAGGTGCGCGGAGAAGCGTTTTACCTTGTAATATTGCTATGCACAATAAACATAAATGAACAGGTCAATTTTAATATGCACAAAGTCACTTGGAGGGAAATGAGTTTGAGTTTAAATTGCATAATAATAAAAGAAAAAGAAACATATAACCGCATCATAACATTAATTAAAAATAATTCCAAGTTTAATTTCCTCTAATTTAGACAGATGAAAATAAAAATATAAGATTATAAAAAAAAAACTTATTATAAAAGAAAACAAGATTCATAACATCACCAGATAGGAATTGTAATAAAACAGTCTAAAATTTGTTTATGTATTTATATAGTCGTATTAATCACAAAATTGCAAAAGGGTGATGACAACAGTTAGCCTGTTGTAAAAAGGATCATTTGAAGAACAGGCCTATCATCTTTGGTACTCTTTACCTCTGCTACCAATTGTTCAAAATTCGTTGAGACATGCTTATCTTAGTTGAAGACTTACATCATCTTAGCAATCTTCGCCTTTAAGGAAGAATCTAACAAGACTGGTTGATTCTCTCCAACACTTTCGGCTGCTTCAGCCGTAGATTCCTCCTTTTTATGCCACTTACTCCTTTTGTTCTTAGCAGCTGGCCTATTGATGACTAAATATTTTATAGTGGGATTCAACTTGGCTTCCAACCATGAGTCTGTAGCCGGCTCTGTATGAAACTCAGTTGCTAGAATGTGCACAAGGACCCTTTCCTCCTTATTCATAGGAAATTCTAGCATGTTACTCAAATAACCAATCTCACTTGATTTAGCCTTGTCCATGTATCTCAGGTTGTGGATACCGAAAGGTTTTTTTACATAGAGCAGAAAGTCGAGCAGTTGGGGATTACCTCAATTATGGATACATAGATATCTTCATACTTGGGGAAGTGGTAATTATAGAATTCCATTTATGAAGTGCAGACGAATTACATACAAAAGCGTTGGGTTGCCATGCTCGGCTAATCCATTTCGAATGATTATCTTTTGAGTTCGTTACATGGCGACGTTTGGTTGACGTCACATGGGTGCGAAGTACCGAACGAGTGAAGCATGGTGATCTGACTAAGCCATCGCTCACTCCACGAGTGGTGGATTTGACATGTTGAGACACGTGATACCACGTCTTGGTGAAAGTGGTTTGGGCAAACCACCTTCTTGCACAAGTGTATCTCGGAAGGCACTACGTGTCTATGTTTTTGATATTTGGGTCTTATCTAGAATTTTCATGGTGATAACACCAGGAAACCGGGAGTGATAATGATGATGTGTGTGTTGAATCGAAATGGTGTATATTCTCATGAATTGTTGAATTGTTAACCTAATTAGTTTCGATGGCTACACGTTTTGTAGAATTAACAACAACTCGAACAGGTCAGACCAGTGGAGAGTCCATAGAAATGGAAAAGGCACATGGGAATTACAGTTAGCAAGAGGAGAGAAACGGGGTGGATATCCATTTGGGCATGGAAGGAATGAACTCCAACGGACATGGAGAAGAAAGGAATGAAGAGATGAATATGGTTGAGACCATTAGGAATTTGCAGAAGGATGTCCAAATTCATAAAGATGATAATGAAAGGCTTATGAAAGCCAAAGAGCATCAGGATGAATTCAACATGAAGCTATTGGAGGGTTTGAACAGAATAGAAAATAAATTGGTTAAGGAGAGTGGCTCAAGTGAATTTGGGAGTCACAAACCTTTAGAGGAGAAAAGAAAAGTAAAAAGTGCTAGTAGACATCACCATCATTCCCAAAGGAATTCCCATGAGAGAGAAGGCAACATCTCAAATCTATCCCCTGTCAAAAGGTATAAGAGATCTGGGGTGGATGAGCTACAAGGAGAAATGAACAAAATCAAACCTCCTACATTTGATGGTGAGCACAAGAAGGATGAAGATGCAGAAACATGGTTGCTAGGAATGAGGAAGTATTTTCAATTGCATAATTATTCTTCTCATGCAGAAGGTAGAATCATTATCTATCAACTCAATGGAAAGGCCTCCATGTGGTGGGATCAACTTGTGTAGGTAAAACACATTGTAGAGAAAAGTGTTACTTGGAGGGAATTCAAGAAGTATTTTGAGAAGAAGTACTTGACTAAGAGATACTATGATAAGAAAATGAAAGATTTCTTTGAACTCAAGCTTGGAAGTATGACCATAGATGAATATGAGAGAAGATTTCTAGAACTTCTGAAGTATGTCGCTTTCATCAAGGATGAGACAGTCAAGATTCAAAGGTATTTAAGTGAATTTACATCGTTCATCAGTGAAAAAATAAAGTATGATGATCCCAAGACATTATAAGAGACCATAAGGAGAGCTAAATGCCTATATGATCAACAGAAAGTAAGGCCATCTTTCCAAAGGGCTTGGGAAGACAACAAGAAATTCAAGGTGGATCAAAGGAAGAAGGGAGCTAATCCACCATTCTTCAGAAATAATCCACAAGGACAACAAACGCCTAAAGAACCCAGAACGATTGACACATGGAGTGAAGGGCCAAGATAGCCACCTATGCAATGTTGTGGTTGTAAAGGGGACCATAGGTTCAGAGATTGTCCTCATACGGGTTAGACAGAGAAAGTTTTGATTGGGGCCTTGTAAATGTCAGGCTCCTAAAACATTACCTGATGGAATAAAATCCGTTTAAATCATTTATCATTGTAAATAGTCATTTTATTTTTCATCGAGTCTGTAGGTCAACAAAAAATTGAATCCCAAAGCGAAGGCCCTAAGTTTATGTTGAATTCTTAGAAGTTGCATCAATAGATTTAGTTTGTTTTCCAAATGCCTAGAGGTCAAATAAATCCCAATGGTTAGGCACCTGGTCTATTGTTATTTGCTACCTCACAGGAAGGATAACATCCCCATTGGAGCTAGATGTTAGAGCCACCATTTTTCTTTCCAAATTAGAGTCATTTTTAAAGTCACGTTGCGACCCATGTGCCTGAACATGTGAAGTCATGTACGTAACACCATAAGTTTAAGGTTAGAAAGTGTTTGGTTGGCCCTTGGAAACAGGAAGGGATGTCAGATCCAAAACTTATATAAGGGGTATGGGTATGTATTTTCCAAGAAAGTTGAGTCTTGTCGAGAAACTAGTCTCTACGTGCCCCAGGTCGAATCAAGTGGTTAATAGAGGTCGCTTCAGCAAGTACAATAGTTATTATCATTTCATCATGGAGGCCGAGGGAATGAAAAATCACGACGTTCGTATCATGCATGACCAGCCATCCTTGTCACCTATATCTTGCATGCGGGGATTTTCCATGGAAAACCTGCAACTCGATCTAGAACATCTAGTCGCCATGAATTCACTATCCTCTAACATGATTTATTTTCCTGTCTGATTTGTTATAAATCCTGGATGCTCGGCATTCTCCCCAGTCATAGAACCAGGCATGAAACTCTATTTTCATTTTTCCTTGCGAGTTCAGTGTGATCAAAACCTTTTCCCATCCTGTGTGTGTGTTGGATACACTACGTGCAAAATTTTCCATGGTAGCGCTATGGAAACCTCTCAGAGTGGAAAGAAAAGCATGAAAAGTAGTAGAACTGTAAGGTCTAAGCCTCAAAGGGACTAGGATGCATTATCACCTGCAATAAGCATTCCTAAAAATGTAAAAGGAACCATCCCTTTAGTTGCAGAGGAGACCAGATCAATTCACGAAAAATCTAAAATAGAGGGATTCACACAGGAAGGGAAGACAACTAGAGCCCTCTCTCCCCGAAAACAAATTCCTCGGAGGAGGGGCAGGCCGAGGAAAAACCAGGATATTGTGGAAGCTCAAATTTCAGAAGAACCTTGAGTCAAATTGGTAGCTGAAGAGAAACTCAGGCGTGCCATTCGGATAGAACCTGTTGGGGGATCAAGCCGAGAAGACAGGATCAGAACAAGGAAAGAGAATGAGCAAGTGCCATTTCAGAAACTGTAGCAAGAGAAACTGGTCATCGTCAAGCTCTATCAGGAAAACATGGAATTACAGCGAGCGACAAAGGCCACAAAAGCGTCCGCAACGCAGGGTCACAAATGGAACATGGCATGGTTGAAAAGGCATCTCAAAGAGGTGCAAGACACCATTGTACAATTGTGATAATCACAGAGACTGACAAAAGAAAGGCACGTGAAACATTCTAGAGAATGTGAAACGACCAAAGAAGGAGCTCGCATAGCTCTCGCCAGCATGCAGGAAAAACAAGTTTAATTGGTGCCCGACTCTGCACCCTTTAAAGATGAGACAAATCTTGGCAGTTTTGAAAGATATGTTTTCCCTGAAGTACACTACCATTTTGATAATGGCCGCAACGATCTAACATTTTTTACTGCACGAAGCTCTCGATGCATGACCACATCAATGAAATCGAAGTCATTATTTGTAGACAGCAAGCTCTTGACATGCACTTGTTCACCGGGACAACTGCTCAAAGGAACACAGTGACACATATTTTCTCCATACTAGAGCCTGACCGACGATCAGATCCCATGGAAAAATTGCAAACAGTCATAAGTAAAAGGGCATGATTGTTGTCTATTTTTGGAAACACTATGTGAAGAGTCTCCAACACATGTTATTTAGTTTTCCTAGTTCTAAGGGTTAGCAATTAGGAGGCAGGGTAGCCCAAGTGACACCCTTGTTTATATATTTCATCTTTTCGATGTAAGCCAAGTTGGTTGGCAAGTGTGGTAGACAACAACTATTGTATGTAATCTAATTTTTGACTGGAATTTAATGCAAAGGTTCTGTGACTTGATGAAAAGATTATAGTTGTAATAGTTGGATGTATTGTACTTCTTTCTTTGTGTATGTGCTTTCCTGTTATCTTTATTTCATATATCTTTCTGTCTATTTCAGAATGAATTATCGAACTTGTGGATTCGTTGTAAAACACCCCTTGTTCGCGCCACTTCGACAAAACATTTTCCTCTAAATCTAACTCTGAATTCATCCACAGCACCACTCCTGAGTTACTTCCTGTAATTTCTCCCGACACACATTACAGTTTTACACTTAAGGTTGTTGCTTGCCTAGCCTTATCCTCTCAAGTTCACTCACTGAGTCATTTGTCTTGTCTCTTCCTCAGACTGACCCCATAGCCCAAGTCTTACTTTCCTATGCCAATATAACCAAAACCCACTATATCGTAGGTGTTAAATCTAGCCATTTTTTCCAAATTCATATCCTGTGCGGAGACCGCACCATTTCTTATAGAGCCCTCTCAGATCCGAAAGTATAGTTTCGAGTCTCAAAGTTGGTTGAAAAAGTTACCTTCGTCATCTGTTTATCATCCAAATAGATTTATGGAGTGCTAATAGGCCTGACAACCCACCTCTTCAATATCCCACAGGCCTTACAACCCGCTTCTTTAGTCCAGCTCCTAAGATAACCAGGTGCAGGTGTAGGTATGGGTACAAGTACAGGGATAGTAACAGGAAGGTACAAAGGACAACTGAATGAG
The DNA here is from genome assembly GCA_009831015.1 of Picea engelmannii. Lineage (NCBI taxonomy): Eukaryota > Viridiplantae > Streptophyta > Pinopsida > Pinales > Pinaceae > Picea > Picea engelmannii. Next base: position 143,753 of record ML809239.1, read on the forward strand.
TGAGTGAATGATGATGGAATGAAGGGAAAATGAATTAAGTCCAAACTATATGTATGCATGTTCCCAAATTGACACTTGTCATGTTGAGAACTACTTTGGCCCACTTGTCCCCATCCTTAGAACTTAGGATAAAATAATTATCCATACTTTATACTTTAAGGAATATTAATATAATATTCCTTTTTGGATTAATCTGCCTAGCTTATCCCCTTATCCTTAAATTTTATCTCCCTTTCCCTAAATACTAGAGTTTAGTACCCCATACTCTTTTACATGGTTGGTCTACCATAGTGATGTGTTTTTCATTAATATTTGTGTGTGATTACATTTACATTTACATTATAGGCATACTGTCCTTTCTACATCTTGGCTCACTAGCCTCAAAACACAACACATACAAAAAGGTTCTCTAGCCTTAAAATTGTGTGCACTTAAGTTTGTTGCGCCCGATATCTGAGAATGTGCACACTTCTTCTTTTAGTGAGTAGCACATATGCACGCTATATTATGGAAGGCACTTACAAAAGTAATTCTAAGACTTGGTACAAAAAAATAACCAACTTATATACATATGTACGTTTATATTTAAATTTGCAGTTGGGGTTCATCTTAGGGGTATTACATTCCCCTCCCCCTTATTTATGCATTGTCCTCAGTGAAATATATACACATATACAACCAAAATTTCAAAAATCTTCAAAAAAATGAGGGTATTATGCCTACATAGCATCCTCGTGCTCCCAAGTTTCATCTTCAGGATCATACCAGGTCCATTGGACCTTTACTAGATCTATGGCTTGATTCCAGAGCTTCTTGATCTTTTGGTCCAATATGAACACTAGATGCACTTGAAAGGCACCTTCTTGCTCCACCTGAATCACATTCCAATCAATGACATGATTAGCATCAGGTACATACTTTTTGAGAAAATATACATGGAATACATTATGAATATACATTGATGCAGGAAATGAAAGAATATATTCTACAAGCCCAATCCTCTCTAGGATTTCAAATGGCCCACAATAACAAGCTGCCAACTTTGAACAATTTCCCAATTTTAGGGAATTTATGTTGGCCTTTAATTTCAAAAATACATGGTCACCCACTTTAAATTCCCTGTGAATTCTTCCCTTACCAGCATAGCTTTTGTGCCTGTCTTGGGAAAGCTTTAAATTCTATTTTATTTTCATCATTTTCTCTTCCATTTCCCTGATTAATTCTAGCCCAACCACTATTGTATCTGTTGGGTTATCCCAACTTACCGGTGTGTTGCACTTTCTGCCATAAATTGCCTAAAATGGGCTCATCTTTAGAGATGCTTGGTACCCATTGTTATAATAAAACTCTACCAAGTGTAGGTAGTTTTCTCATTTTGATGGTTTATCCATCACATACATCCTCAACATATCCTCAATCACTTGATACACCCTCTCTGTTTTCCCATCTGAATCTGGATGACAAGTTGTGCTAAAATTCAAATTTGTTCCAAATCCCTTGAATAATCCTTTCCAAACATTTGATGTAAATTTTGGATCTCTGTCAAACATAATTGTTTTGGGTATACCATGTAGTCAGGAAATTTATCTCATATAAATATCAGCATTGTTGGTTTCCTTGTGAGTGAGCTTTACTGGAATAAAATGGGAAGCTTTAGTAAGCTTATCCACCACTACCATGATAAAATCACACTACTTGTTTGTTCTGGGCAGTTTGGTGATGAAATGAACTTCCCATTTCCACTGAGGAAATGGAAATGGTTGTAGCAAACCAGCTAGGTGTCTATGCTCATCCTTGACCTTTTGACACTCCAAACACTTGGCAATAAAATCAACAACTTCTTTCTTCATGCCTAGCCAATAATATTGTCTATGGACAATTGCAATAGTTTTTTGATAACCTGGGTTCCCAGCATAAGGTACATTATGCATTTCTCTCAATATCATATTTTTCAATTCCTGAAAATTTGGCACATAAATTCTTCTCCTATAAATGAGAATTTCATCATTTTCTATCTTACAGTCTTCAATTTTCTGCTGCAAAATACCTTGTTGTAATTTTGTTATTATTTCCATGTATTGCAAATCTAATTTTGTAGCCTCTATGATTTTGTCTTTCAAATCTGATTTGTACATACTAATTGTACAAAGTCATAATCAAAGTCATAATCTGTAATGCACCTTTTTTTCTTTCCCTTTGATATGCTTTATATCAAAGTCATAATCATTGAGGAATTCTAACCACCTGCTTTGCCTGACATTTAGAGTTGGTTGTCCAAATAAATATTTCAAACCACTATCGTCTGTCCTCAACTCGAATATATTCCCCATGAGGTATTTCATCCACATATTCAAGGCATGCACTATGGCTTACAACTCCAAATCATGAGTAGCATAGTGCCTTTCATGCTCCTTCAACTTCCTTGATTCATAGCATACCACATACCCATTTTGACTAAGGACTCCACTAAGACTTTCTTTATATGCATCAGTGCATACAATGAATTCTTCATTTCTATCAAAAATCCTTAGTATTGGAGCACTTGTTAATAAATTCTTCAAGTGTTGGAAACTCTTTTCAAAATCCAATGTCCATTGAAACTTCACCCTTCTTTTGCAAGGAAGTGATTGGGTGTGCAATCTTTGAGAATCCTTCAATAAATATCCTATAGTAGCCTGCAAGGCCCATGAATGATCTGACCTCTGTCACATTATTTGGCGTTGATCATCCTCTAATGGCCTCTATCTTCTCAAGATCCACTTCTATCCCTTCCTTTGAAATGATATGTCCCAAATAATTAATTTGTTTCTGATAGAATGAGCACTTGCTCAATTTGACATACAATTGATGCTCCCTTAATTCTTGTAAAACCATCCTGAAGTGTTTCTCATGCTCTTCCTTTGACTTAGAATATATAATAATCTCATCCAAAAAGACAATGACAAACATGTCTAAGTATTCTCTGAAAATATCATTCATTAAATACATGAAGATAATTGGTGCATTTGATAACCCAAATGGCACCACAATGAACTCATAATGACCATACCTTGTTTGGAAAGAAATCATGTTGATGTGTTCATATTTAATTATTACGTTATGATAGTCTGACTTGAGATCAATCTTAGAGAATATTTTTGCATCTTTAAACTAATCAAAGAGATCATCGATCCTTGGAAAAGGATACTTGTTCTTCACAGTTACCTTGTTCAACTACCCGAAGTCAATGCAAAGTCTCAATGTTCCGTCCTTTTTCTTCACAAATAATACTGGGGCACCCCAAGGTGACACACTTGGGCATATATACCCCTTCTTCAGAAGCTCTTCTAGTTTCATTTTCAATTCCCTCAATTCAGGTGTACTCATCCTGTAAGGGGTCTTGGATATTGGGGTTGCTCTAGGTATCAAATTGATGGAGAAATCAATGTCTCTTTTAGGGGGTAATCCTGGTATTTCTTTAAATACATATTCAAAATCTTTAGGACTACATAATCATTAATGTTTGACACCTTATCTTTAGGTGTCTCTTCCATATGTGCAACAAAAATTTGGCACCCTTTTCTGTAACTTTTCTTCAACTGCAATGTTGAAATTTCTCTTACGGTTACTGCCCTAAGAATTCTTTGCACTGTCCTTAGGTTCCCTATCTCATCCAAGCAAGTAAATTCCTTATTATAATAGTCTAGGATAGCATGGTGTTGGTCCAACCAATGTTACAGGTATGAACTAACTGAGAGGGGGGGGTGAATCAGTTAGTGTATATTATTAACCATTTACTCTCATTTTTCACTTTGAATCATTAATCTTAGTGGCAGTGAGTCTTTACTGTGAAATTCAGAGTTATAAACATAAACCAGATAGTATAAAGAACAACAATCACACACAGCATTCATTCACAAGTACGAGACACAGATTTTTCAAGAGGAAACCCAACCAAGGAAAAAACCTCGTCTTCTTAAGATGTTCAGCAAGCTTCAACTTCGTTACATCTCATCTTTTATGAGCACCAACTCATAGAGGCTACAACCTCTG
>ML809239.1:147884-162469 GCA_009831015.1 Picea engelmannii
CGATTTCACGATGTGATTAAATCTTAATTAAAACATCAATTAATTAATTATTTTAACGAAGGTTTAAGAGTTAAGTTAATTACGTCGCGTTTTCGGGGTTCGCGATTTCGTAGTGCATGGATACTTTGTCCACGGAACTCGCGATATCCCGATCCGCGATGCAATCTGCCACCTGTCCACCGTCGACCCTTCTGTGGGCCCTGCTGTCCCTCAGCCCATTGGGAAATCGCGTTTCGCGATTTCGCAACTCTTGTTGCTATGTTCCCGGGACTCTCGATATCCCGATCCGCGATGACAACTGACTTCCACTATGGAGCATTCCACTTTTCGGAGAATCAGGCCTCGTGTTTCCGAACTCCAAGGACCACTCATCCACGGGATCCTCGATTTACCGATTTGCGATGACCCGATGGACGACCTCCTTTCGGGACCTTTCCCGATGGCTCCAATCACTGCCACGCGTCCCAAGAATGGATGGTCCTGATCGCCTCTCACTGTTTCGAGACTTTAAATGTCCCGACTTCCTCGACCTCGTGACTCCCGATTTCACGAACGCCGACATCCTGATGCCTTCACACCTCTCGTCGTGATTTCTCCTCTTGTCCTCACGGACTTAACTCCCTCGCAACTCCCTGTAGATCCGACAGTTGTCGGGTATCTGCCCGAGATCTGACGGCTTAGATCCGTTCTCCTGTGTAATAGACAACTCTCCTTTGGGATAATGATTAGTTGCATGAAACATTACGTGGGGTTAAAATTATTTTTGACAAGGTTAAAATTTGTATGGGTCTATTGTTCCTGAAACTTTTCATTATTAAAATTTACCTTGACCGCAGTCTTCCCTGATCTTAATTTCAGGTTATCGGGTTTTCGTCTTTCCCGTTGCCAAGAGTTCTTGTACTCTGCAATCCCCGATCACCGATGAGCTCCTTTTGGCCTTAGCCCCTTCCTGGCTAGGCTCCTACTCCACACGACCATGCACGCAAGACCGCAGCCTTATAGCTTTTCCTTTCGTCGAGGTTTCGGGCTTTCTAATACCAAAGTGCATATGCACCTTGGATCCGCGATCCTCCGATTCCCGGCGCGCTCCAACTTTCGCTAGTCCCCTGGGATAGTCTTTTGGGGTCCATACGACCTCCCTCTATATGACCGCCACCTTACTTCTCATTGGAGTTTCGGGGTTTTCAATGCCAAAGTGTATATGTCCACGGGATTCCCGATTCCTCGAATCCCGACTATCCGGTTTGCTGACAGCTAGCCCCTCACGATGGCACTATCCTCCCTCTCTTATGTGCGGACAGTTGGCCCCCACTCATCGGGGTTTCGGACTTCGCGATTTCGAAATGCAGAGATTTCATGTCCACAGAATCCCCGATATACCGATCCCCGACTTTCTTTGGATCTCTGACACGCATCCTAAATGGATGGATGGTCCAGGTTAAGCCTTGGACTTCGCCAAACGCCAACCCAAAAGCACTTATCTGTGTGAGTCCCGATGGCCCAAACGATGATGACTCTCCGATGGTTGCCACCTGTCCCAATCAGATGGACGGCTCTGATTGTATCAGGGTTTTCACCATGAATTTCCCCGACCTCATTATTAAGTATTTTTCATTATTAGCCACTATTTTAAAGGGTGTTCCTTTGAATATTCAGACTAATGTTGTATTATCCATTTATGATCCAGTTAAAGGGTATTACCTAAAGCGGTTGCTTGTGATATATATAAGACCATTTGCTTGAATAATGTAGGGGTACTACCTTGAGTATATTTTTCTGATACTGTATCAGTTATATTGGGTCAAGCTGAATGTTGCTTGACACAATCTATTAAGACGCAAACTAACGTGTTTTGCTGGTAGGTTAAGCGTGGTTGGAGTTAACACTCAGGGTTTTGGCCCTTAGGCCCAGATTTCGAACTAAGACGCTCTGATACCATGTGTAACAATCAAATAATTCTAAACATCATTTTCTTTCATAAGCAATTTATTTCATGAACTGAGATAATAACTTCATAACATAACATTGATTTTCATAATAGCAACTTCAGTAACTTAAATTTATCAATGAATAATGTTTTCATGGTAGAATGAAATAAACACATAGTTTAACAGATTACCTGGTTCTGATGCTAATTTTTGTTGCCTTGCTGCCTTGTTGTTGCTTTCCTGCTACCTGATACACAGACTCATACTGCCACAAACAAAATAATTGCCCAAACCTACTGTCCTCCCTGCCAACTAGGAAAACTACCTAGCTCCAAGATATCTATGGATATCCTGGCCCCCGTGCCCAAAACCTCCAGCAACCCGGTGCCTCAGCTGATCAAAAATGCCACAGCCAGGACTCTATTGCTCCTAGGAAATCTCACAGTCCTCCCTCGAATCCTTCCCCTCTCCCCGTCGAATGCCTCTCACAAAAACCTCCCCCCTCCCTTATTCCTCCTTCACCAACTCATGCCTTTACTCCCTTTCCTGCCTTCGTCCCTGTCCCTGATCCTCCCTTTAAAGTTTTATCTTCTCGGGATTAACAAGTTATCCTTTGTTGGGTACGTAACCATTTTATAACATATAACATTGATCTCTTAAATTTATTACTCATGTTTATTAAATGTAGTAGGTAGTTGATTAATTAATTAATTAATCTCAATTATAGCCTTTAATTAATCAATAACTTACTTAATTAATATCATTAGATCAACCTTTGTTTAATTAACACCTTGTTAAGACAATTAATCCCTTCATTAATTTTGACTTTATAATTCTTAAACATTTATCCAACTAGGGTCGTTACAATAGCTCATAAATAAGTTTACATGTTTAATTCATGGCTTGTGTTTCATAGCTAGTGATAGAAGTTAACATAGTCTCTTAAAAATGGAGAACACTAGTTAGATATTTGAAGAAGTTAGCATACTCTCTTAAAAATGGAGAACAACAGTTATATATCTAAGTTAAAAATGAAAAACAATAGTTAGATATCCGAAAAAATTAATCTACTCTCTTAAAAATTAAAAACACTAATTAGATATCTGAGTTGAGTTCTATTCTTTTCACTACAATAACCTTAACAATTTGGGACTAATGTGTTTTTTTCTTTATTTTGACACTTAGTCATGTTTTTCTTTTTTTTTCACTATAAATTTATAAAAAAAAATATCATAACTCAAAAAAAAAATATCATAACTTAAAGAAATTATCATTCTTTCTTAAACGTAGAGAGGAGATAAATAGTTAGCTAGAATAATCAAAGGTCAGTGGAATTTGACAAATCAGTGCTTTCTTAAATATGGAGGGAAGTAATCAACTAGAATAATCAAAGGATAGCAGAATTTGAAAAATCAGTGGCTTAATGAAATTATCATGCTTTCTTAAACATGGAGAGAAATAGTTAGCTAGTGGAATTTGACAAATTAGTGCTTTTCTTAAGCATGGAAAGAAATAGATAATCAAAGGTTAGTAGAATTTGAAAAATCAGTGGCTTAGAAATGTGTTAGTAATAATATGTTTATCAATAATAATAGAAGAATATTCCTTTTTTTGGTTTACTTTTTTACATTGATGATTTCACAAGTACTTTTTTCTAACCTTGCAGAGAAAATAATAATTATCACTCACAATGAAGGCATTCCCATGTTTTTTTTTTTTATAGTTTGTAATAATCATGTATTGCTTTGTATTCCATCAATCAAGGCATTTTCATGCTTTTCTTACTGATCTGTTATGAATAATTTATTTCTTTGTATCTTATGTATATCTTTTTTTTTTATTGTAAGTCAATTGGATTTGACTAGGTTGAATTTTGTTATGTAGAATAAATATACCTGATTTGTTATTATATATGTTTATATCAGTTTGAGTGGGCCTTATGGTTAAGAACATGTGCTTCCTTCTAAGAGATCACAAGTTCAAATCTAAAAGAAGATAGGGTAGGAGGTCTCATACACCTGACCTTAAAAATAGATTATTATTATTATTATTATTATCTATATTATATCCCATTTTATCACAATACTATCCAAGGTTTTGTACATTACAAAGATAACAAAGACTATATCCCAAGCCAAAATGTTGTGTTTGTCCATCTTAAATGGAAATGAGACCCAACCCATTAGACAAGTGCAAAAAGCAATAACAGTTCTCATTGCAAACAACCCAGAAACTACTACATTTCTCATTTCAAATAATAGACTCAAATAATAAGACATTCAACCATGCTCTTCTTACCAACTATGGTGATTATTGAAAAATTATTTTTCCAAAATAATTATTTTTTGAACTTTTTCTAGAAGAGTTTTGTCCAAAATCCTACTAGAAATTTAGAAAGATGGACAAAATTGCATATTTCAGTAGGTAAAATTATAGGTTTCAAGTGTTTTGGAGGTTTTTGAAGGTGCTGAAACCATTTATAAATTCAAAAAAGTAAATTAAACAATGTAAAACTGCTATTTCACCAATAATTGATTTGCTAAATTAACCAACCAAAATAAGAAAAGTACAATATTTAAACATAGTTGTCAAAAAAAATGAAAAATTTAGAACGTTTAGATGCTATATTCCAAGTGTCTTGGAAATTTTTAGGGTGTTGAATAGATTAATGTACTCAAAAACCTAAATCAAAATCAAACCATGTAAAACTGCCATTCCACCAATAATTGATTTACTAAATTCATGTGATAGTGGCTAACAAAAATGAAAAAAAAAAAAAAAAGTAAAAAGTTGCCAACAAAAATGAAAAACTTAGAACTGTCAATTCCTTTTAGAGTAGTTTAAAGGCTTTATCTTTTGGGAGTTTTCTGGTAATTTTTTTGGTTTGATTTTTCCCAAAATTTTGTGAGGAGTGGTTAGATGTGAATATTTGAGTGACTAAGTTTATATAATCTAAGTGTCTTCATCAAGCTGAATCCATTTATACATCCAAAAATGCAATTTAAACAACAAAAAATAGCAATTTTGTACAAATTTACATAGCCAAATTCCAACAAAAAAAAAATAAAAAAAAATAGAAAGTTTAACCAAAACCATTTCTTTTTCCATTTCACTTTAAATGTCTTTCGTTTAATTTCGTTTACTGACAATGAAAAAGATTCCATGTTGTTTTTACCTCACGCTACAACAGAAAAAAGATTCCACGAGTCTACAATCAGCTTGCAGAAAAAAGATTCCACGTTGCTACAATCAGCTTGCAGAAAAAAGATTCCACGTTGCTACAATCAGCTGTATAATTACATGAATACCAGCTGTATAATTACATGAATACCCATTTTATTTTGAAAAATATGGCGTCCTTGCATGAATGCCCATTTTATTTGACGTCCTTGTTTTACCTTTGCTTTTGGAATAACTTATATGGTAATCTTTCGAAAATGAGATTCGTCCTCTACTTTTACTTTTCAGTATTTATAGACCAGCATTTCTTATTGCCTGGAGGTTTCCAATGATCGAGTTACATTAGTCGATGTATACTCACTCACTCAGAACTTGGATCTGCTCCAAGGAAGACTGTCATGTGTTTGAAATTCATCAACCTGCCTTAGTTGACGGCTAAACAAGAGTTGGATCTGTATTTGCAACTGTAATTGTAATCACTGCTTCTTAGTACCTAGGGTAGAGTCAGGCTGAAGTACAGGTATGGTGGTACAGGTATGGTGTTGGTTAAACGTTGTATTTTTTAGGTTTTTTTTAATGAAAATTAGATGTAAATTTGGACAAAATCTCTATTTTTTATTGTTTAAATTGCATTTTTAAATGTATAGATGAATTCAGCATGCTGAAAAACCTCTGAGACAATGAATCGCTGAACTTATAATTTCTCAATAAAAAAAAGTTTGAATCCCTGAATTTATGATGGGTCAAAGGAGGGAAGATTATGACAGCTAAATCAGCATCCAACAAACACAGAAGCACGAACAAGCGCTGGTGGATCAGTGTGTACACTGACCAACATTCAAACCAAACTCTTACAAACAACATTCATTCTAAAAACAAGGACACTTGCTCTCTCGCAAGCTTTGAACTTTAACTATGGATTCTCAGTGGCTAAGGTACAGTTGGATTCAATGGATGTACAATCTCAGTGGCTAATTATTGATTCTAGTGGCTAAGGTACTGTTAGATTCAATGAATGTAGAATTATTGGCTCTCAGTGGCTAAGGTACAGTTAGATTCAATGAATACTACATTCATGTCATAAAGCAATCTCGACATGTTCTGATCACCAACAACACATTCTGAAAAAATATTAATTTTCAGAGAGGCAGGGAGTTGCTTCTCTGCAGAAGTTCCCTTGTGGTACTTATATTCCACATGCCCAATACTTTTGTATAAATGACCATGTCATCCTTTTACGGATTTGTGGGTACATGTTGAAGGTTTATGGAGTGAACACGTGGTCTAATAATGTATGGAGTGAACATACATTTTCAACTCGAAATTATTAAACACATTCTCTCATAGTGGAGTATAGTACAGCATGTGTCTTATTTTCAACTTTGCTTTGATTTTCTCCATATATGCTTGGAATAATATAGTATAGTTTTTGCTTCAATTTGTATACTTGCAATAATATGCAACAAGGGCAGCACGCTGCATGTACTGCTTTCAAAAACTTTACTTTTTTAGTGTCTGTACCACTTATATGTTTTAATAAGTTTTAAATTTTAAATTTGATTAAATTAAAAAATATAAATTCATTTTTAATAATAAAAAATAGAATTTAAAAAAAAAATGACTTTTATGTATTTTTGATAAAATTGAAATCAATAAAGATTTACATTTATTTAATTTTTATTAAAAATTAAATAAAAAATTGTAAAATATATTATTTTAGAAATTTATAGTACATAATATTTAAAACCTGAAATAAAAAAAAATATCTGATGGAAATTTTTTATTTTTATTTAGTTATTAAATAGTTTTTTATTAAAAAAGTCATAAAATGAGTAAAAATGAATTTTTCAACTTACAAAGTGGAATCTAATTTTAGATGAAGTCGGAGAAGTTCAAAATCTTTAGCTTTAAATACATATCAAGTGTAGGAAACACATTAAATATATGTTCATTCAATGTGATAGATGTTATTATTTTTGTGGTCTTGTCTTTTCTTATTAATTTAAGGTTTCGAAATACGTGAAGGTTGCAATAACACTATCAAGTTATTGACCAATGAAAAGTTAAAAAAATACTATTTTTGTTTTTAAAAAAAATATTTTTTTTAATTGTTATGTTGAACATTTAAATTTATATAATTTTTTCAAATCAACACAAAACTAATATGAAAGTCAATGCTAACTCATTGCTATATACTACCTTCGACAGTACAATAATAGAGTATAGTTTGTACTTTAATCTATATACTTGCAATAATAGAGTATAGTTTGTACTTTGATTTGTATATTTACAACAAAATATAATATAGTATAATATGTACTTTAATGATTACAAGTGTTGTATACTTGCAATAATATAATTTAATTTCTACTTTAATTTGTATATTTTCAATAATATAGTATAGTATTTACTTTAATGATTACACAATATGCACTTTAATGATTACACGTGTTGTAGGGAAAAGTTATTTGCAATAATATAATATATTTTGTATTTTAATTTGTATATTTGTAATAATATAGTATGTACTTTGATTTGTATATTTGTAATAATATAGTATGTACTTTGATGATTACACAAGTGTTGTATGGCAAAGTTTTTTCATCATGAGTGAACTTATGTATATGATTAAAATTTCACATTGTAATTCAAGTTTCATGTAAAAATTAAACTTATTTATATGATTAAAATTTTACATGGTAATTCAAGTTTTTATGTAAAAAACAATTTTTTACTAATATATATTTTTGCATTCATTTAATATTTCTCTCTTATTAGATGATATTTATGATCTTGTGTATGTACCTTTTGTTGGTTAAACATTCTATATTCAAGTGAGAATGATGAGTACTTTCATTGAACTCACATAAAATAAAATCAAAGTGTGTTTGTTGTAGTTTTTAATTTTTAAAATATATTGTGTTAACTAGATTTTTATTATTTTTATCTTATGCTATATTGAAGTTATTATATTGAAGTTATTAGTTGTAATATACAAAATTGTTATAAACATGAATAAAATACAATTAACAAAAACAAATATATAAATTAGAAGCCATGAACTATTTTCTAATAGTTTGAATATTGTTGAAAAAATTAATAATCAAGTAGATAATACGTCATCATGAAGTTAAGAAAGAAGGAACATGTAGATGGATTTGAAAAATGCATATATACTACGATGTCAAGCTATCAAATATCCCCATTGTACAAGAATAATAATATATCAACTTAACATAGATACATAATTTAAACAATGATTTGAGACTTCAAGGTAGTCATAGGATACCAATTCTCGAGTCGGTGGGTTGAAATTTCATTGGAGGATAATTTGCACTTGGAAGAGGTTCCTTACTATAGCTTAGTAGAGTTGAGGAGGTTGAATCCACATGGATTTTGAGATTTGCAATGTTTCTATTTGCTTCCAAGAAAGGTGATAAGTGTCTAGGAAATTAATCTTGGAGATGACTTAGGTCCATCTTGGTGTGTACTCCATCCCCAATATTAAGTTGGAAAATATGCTATTGAATTTATTCATAAGGTTGTTAGGAGTTTTTTTCTCTATGCATCCATAACATTTAATCGAGCTCTACAATCCACATTGATAAGTCTAACATGGTAGGTCATTTCTTTGGCAATGTTGCATTTTCCTTCACATTTACTCAACCTAGACCTAATTCCCTTAAATTCCTTATCCACACAATAAAGATAAAAAATTGTACTCCATTCTTAATTTGGCTTGGAAAAATGCGAGAAGAAGATTTAGGGGAGACGACTGTATCATATTCATGACGAAAGGTCACTTTGGCCAAGGTAATCTTGATCTTTAATGGTGGTAGGGATTGATGGGCCTCTACAATATCTATCAAAAGGCCCATCAACGAAACACTTTTTGACCACGTGTGTATCTATAAACTCACCTCTTTTACCATGATTAATATAAATTGTGGTTGCTTGCAGATTATTTAATGAGTGATTTGACTTTGTGATCTGTGATGATTTATGCTTATGTTTATGCTTATTTTTCATGATAATATTGTGTATCTAACCTAACCTAAGCAGATCAAACCACACATGAAAGGTTAGAGGCTCCAACACTTGGAGAAAAACCAAGGATCTTGTCCCCTCACCTACCATGATTTCATTGCTAGACATTAAGAAGCTATTTCAGTCATGCTTCCTCGACCTCATACACCAAGGGAAGAAGAAGACAACCAATAGAAAATGAGGATCGTAATTGAGAAATTCTTGGGGAGAAAATCCTCGAAATTTCTCCTTTGTTGAAGGATGGATTCGATCTTCCTAATAATATAAATAAAACCCAAGGAATATCCTTGAGGATTTAGTTTTTGATTTAGGATTGAAGGATTGTAGCTTGTCATTTTTTCAGAGACCTTAATAACTTGGAGGCTTACTCCATTGATCTACTATGCTTTGATTAACCAATGAAGATTTTCCATTCTCCATCTCATTAGTCTCTTCAAGGTCCTTTTTGTTGCTTGGGTAGGGCCCACTCAAGAGGGCTCAAGGACCCTTCTATACTATTACTTTCCATGTCTTTATGTTTCATATTAATCGTTTAATTGTTTAAATTAAATAGCATGCTAAATGCATGGTTCTCTTCATGAATGCAATTTAGCTCTATTTCTTGTAGAATAAGTTGCAGAATTGTAAGAACTCGTTGAGATTATTTTCTTAGGATTAGAACTTCATTTCAACACCATCACATCATGTTTTGATTATTTTATCAGTCTTAGGAAGAGTTAGAAAGGTATGTGAATATTTTTTACCTTTCCTATAGGCCTATTACAATTCTTGTAGAACAACACTCTAATACCCCTAGGTCAAACCCCAACTGTAAATGTAAATATAAATGTACATATGTATATAAGCTGGTGAGATGTTTGTACCAAGTCTTAGAATTAGTTTTGTAAGCGCCTTCCATAATATAGCATGCATATGTGTTGTGCATTAAAAGAAGAAGTGTGCACATTCCAGGATACCGTGCACAACAAACTTAGGTGCACGTGATTTTGAGGCCAAAGAACCTTTGTGTATATGTTTTGTTTTGAGGCTGGTGAGTCGAGATGTAGAAAGGATAGTATGCCTGTAATGTAAATGTAAATGTAAATGTAATCACACACAAATATTAATGAAAAACACATCATTGCAAGAGACTAACCATGTAAAAGAGTATAGGGGGATAAACTCTACTAGTTACAGAAAGGGGGCTAAAATTTAAGGATAAGGGGCTAAGATAGGGAGCTTAAGCCAAAGAGGAATATTATATTAATATTCCTTAAAGTATAAAGTATGGATAATTATTTTATCCTAAGATCTAAGGATGGGGACAAGTGGGTCAAAGTAGTTCTCAACGTGCCAAGTGTCAAGTTGGGAACATGCATACATATAGTTTGGACTTAGTTCATTATCCCATCATTCCATCATCATTCACTCACTCATTTAGTTTTCCTTTGTACCTTCCTGTTATTATCACTATACATGTACCCGTACTCATACCTGTACATGTACCTAGTTAGCTTAGGAGATGGGATAAATAAGCAAGTTGTTAGGCCCATGGGATATTGAGGAGGCGGGTTGTCAGGCCCATGAAAAGTTCTCTCTAAGTGAGAGAATTGTTGGGAATTGATTTCCCTAAGGTGCCAAACTGCAGTTACAGGGCTTTGAGACTTCCTATCTGGCCTGTTTCTGAAGCCCTAGAAAGGAAGTGGGGTAGCCAAGGAACTACTGAGCAGAGAAAGACCACACTTCCTAGGGTGGGAAAAACATGTGGGGAATGAGGGACTGTAGTCTATTAGTTCGATTTGGTACCCGTGACATAATTTTTCCTGTTGTCTGAGATACATCATCCTGGTTGGGAATTCCTTTACCTGGGTGGAGTTTAGTCTCAGCATGGGGGTGACCCACTACTGAGAGTTTGAGTAGTTTGGTCTAAGACTAGGAGGAACGTGGAAGGTCTACACGTAGTTGATGATCTTTTAATTAAGATAAGTGTCAACTATGTGTTAAATTATGTGTTGTGTTATTAATTATGCATTTATTTTTATGGGTTTTTCCTGTGTGTGGTGCAAGTGTTTTTAATTATTATTATGTATGAATCTGTGTATTTTCAAAGTATTTTTATGTTTTAAATGTGGTATCAAAGTTCAAATTTTGGTTGGAATAACCCAATTGGTTGTTGGGGATGCTACAATATGGTATCATAGCTCCAATTTTCAACACTGAGCCTGGATGGGATGAGAAAGTTGAATGTTGATATGAAATTTCATAGAGAAATGATTTCAGAGTGGCCAAATTTCAAGTTACAGTGCATCCATGGTAAAAATTAGAAGCAATTGAGTGGAATTGGGAAAAATCCCCAATTTCTATTGTTATATTCGTGGGAATTTGGGAAATTTGGCCAAGTTATGAGATATTCTATCCTAGCAAATTCAGACCTAGAATTGGTTGAATTAAAAGTTACAAGGAAGCCATGAAATATTGCGCGAGATTAGTTGATTAAAAATTCTCAATTCGTGAATGAGTTTGGGAAAAATCCGTTCCAAGAATGTCAACCATCATCGATTTGTTGTTGCATAGGTTGAATTTGTGTTATCGGAGTGAAATTGAACAAATTTCATGGTTGCAGAATGTCCATGGTAGAAAGTGGGTGAAAAATTGGGCAAAATCCCCAATTTCTGTAACAGAATTCACGAGGAATTGATGCACAAAGAATAAAGGTGTGCAGGTGTGCGTGTTAAAATTTAGCACTATGCGGTGGAAAGCATATGATGTATTGAAATAAGGGTGTGTAGGTGTGCACACTAAAATTTGACACTGCATGGTGTAAATCATATGATGCATGGAAATAAGGGTGCGTAGGTGTGTGTGCTAAAATTTGGTGTTGTGGGGTGTAAGTTGGTGATGCGCAGAAAAATGAGGGTGCGCGGGTGTGTGCACTAAAATTTAGCATTGCGTAGTGCAATCTAGGATGTGTGGAAAAATAAGGGTGCACAAGTGTCCACACTAAAATTTGGTGTTGTGTGGTGCAAGCTAGGTTGTGCGGAAAAATAACGGTGCACGGGCGTGCATACTAAAATTTGGTGATGTGAGGAAAAAGGATGGTGTGCGGGTGTGCACACTAAAATATGTTGTTGTGCAACGCAAGCAGGTGAAGCGCGAAAAAATTATGGTGTGTAGTATGTCCAGTAAATTTTAGCACTCTGTGGTGCGAATTGGCTGGTGCAAGCATAATATTGGCACGTGTGGTGTGCGTGCACATAATATTGGTGCGCGTGATGTGCACACTGAGAATTGGAAGAGCTTAGGGGAAATTTTTTGGTGCATGTGCAATGTTGGTATGTAGTGCATGCATGTTGAATATTCACGTCGCGTGACGGTTTAATTAATGGTGTGCACAGAGTACTGGTGCACAGTGGGAGTGCACTAAAATTTGGCATGGTGCAATCCGTAAAGTGAAATGCATGCAGAATATTAAAATGGGACACAAAAATTGCATGCAATAGGTATTAGTGCATGAACCAAATTTGTGTGTGGTAGATATTGGTGCGCGACACAAAAGTAGTGCACACCATATATAGGTGTGCGGAGCATGTTCTACCTTAGGGCATTGTTGTGCATGATAAATATGGGTGTAAATTTTCAAATTTGTGCATGTGAAATCATTTGGATGGTCTACCATAGCAGAAAACCAGTGAATTTCTGCGACATTTTATACTGTTTGAAGGTCTTCTTTTTGCAGTGCGTTTTTTAGGCCCTAAACAATGTTTTTAGCTACTCAAAAACCACGAGAACAGAGTGTTGTCTTTTCAAATTAAATGAAATATCTTAGAGATAGATTTATAATGGTTTAAATTGTTCGTCAAATAAATATTTTATGAGGAAGTTACATGACAAACAATGGAGGGTAAATTTTAAGACCTAGTTAACTTCAGAGGGCCATAACTTTCTGCTCCACAATCAGATTGAGGCACAAGAGAAGTATATGGAAAGACATTGAACCATAGAAAAAAGTCATGGAGATGAATTAAAATTATGGGCATGTTAAAATTATTTAATATGGAATAGAAGGTACTTGTAGCATTCAAGGCCAAAAACACTAATTGGCCTAGAACTTCAACATGCTGGAACTAGTAGCCTAGAAACCACAAAGAGGTGAAACTTGGACAGACTATCCAAAATATGTGTATGAAGAAACCCAATTGGGTTCATTTCAAAACTCCAATGGAGCAGATGAAAAATTGCATAATTACAATGCAAACTTGTGCCAAGTTGAAGTGTGAACAAAAGAATTAATGGACAATTTTCAAATAACCATAACTTTCTACTCAAGATTCAGAATTGAGCATGAGAGAAGGCGTTGGAAAGGTATTGGATAGTAGAATATAAAGATTCACCCATAAAATTGATCTGGGCAGTCAATTTTACAAGGAATCATAAGAAATAATTATGATGCATTATTCAACCAAAATTGTACATAATTTCATGATTTTGTTAAATTATTTAGCCTAACAAGTTTTGTTGGCTGCACATTTTGCAGAGTTAACAACCATTGTATTAGAACAGGATCAACACAAAGCTCAGAATCATGAAAGATATACAAGGGGCTTACATCCATGAATATTATATTAGAGGGATGTATGTCAATATAGGGAATGAAGGAACAAATTCAAATGGACATGGAGAAGGCAAGGAAGAAAGCATGAATTTGGTAGAGACCATAAAAAGTTTGCAAAAGGATGTCCAAAGTTATAAATATTATAATGAGAGGCTTATGAAATCCAAGGAGCAACAGAAGGGCTTCAACATGAAGTTAATGCAGAACTTGGACAAAATAGAAAAGAAGATGGATAAGGAGAATGACTTAAGAAAATCAGGAAGTCACAGGTCTCATCATGAGAGGAGAAGAACAAGAAGTGTTGGAAGAAATCACCATCACTCCCCAAGGAATTCCACTAGGGGAGAACATAGTAGTTCAATTTCATACCCTGTCAGGAAACATAAGAGGAGGTCTAGGGTGGATGAGCTACAGAGAGAAATGAACAAAATCAAGCCTCCTACATTTGATGGTGAGCACAAGAAGGATGAGGATGTAGAGACATGGATACTAGGCATGAGGAAGTATTTTCAACTACATAATTACTCCTCACACGCATAAGGAATAATTTCCATCTATCAGCTCAAGGGAAAGGCATCCATGTGGTGGGACCAATTTGTTTAGGTGAAACACATTGATGAGAAAAATGTTACTTGGAAGGAATTCAAGAGATATTTTCAAAAGAAATACTTGACTAAGAGATACCATGACAAGAAAATGAAGGAGTTCTTCAAACTCAAGATTGGGAGTATGACCATAGATGAATATGAAAGGAGGTTTTTAGAGCAGTTGAAGTATGTTTCTTTCATCAAGTATGAGTCAGTTAAGATTCAAACGTTTTTGAGTGTGCTTCCATCATT
>ML809240.1:6232-17054 GCA_009831015.1 Picea engelmannii
GTGTACTCGTGAAGATGTAGGCAACTCCAATTTGTATGCCATAGTACCAATCTTTTGCAACACCTTATAAGGGACATAGTACTTTGGTGATAATTTATTATCCTTCTTGGCTTGCTTGAGGGACATCTGTTTGTATGGTTGTAATCTTAAAAATGCCCAATCCCCTACTTCAAAACTTCTTTTACTACGATTTTGATCTGATTGTTGTTTCATGCGATTCTGTGCCATGGTTAGGTTGTCCTTTAAGATTTGGAGAACTTGTTGTTTATTCTTGATGTGATCTTCCACTTCTTGAACCTTATATTTTTCTTTTAGAGAAGAAGTGATGGAAGGAGGGTGGTATCCATAAAGTGCCATAAATGGTGTAATTTTTGTTGTAGTATGAAAGGAAGTGTTATACCACCATTCTACCAAGGGTAACCATTTGAACCATTGTGTTTGTTTATCAGAAACAAAGCAATGAAGGTATCCTTCCAAACATTTGTTCACTATCTCGGTCTATCCATTAGATTGAGGATGATAGGATGAGATATGAGCCAATTGGGTACCCAAACAAGAAAATAATTCTGTCCAAAAATGTCCAGTGAAGATGGGAATGTCTTGAAAAATACCATATGTTAAGAACCAAATATCAATATAGCATAGAAAAACCTCAGAAAAAGTACTCAACGCCTTGAAAAAGAGATAATTTCAGATAATAAGCCTCTTCGAGGGGGGCAACCTCCTTTTACCCCACTTAAATGTTCAAGTACAAGATGATTCAAAATGAAAATGTCTCCTTGGTATATATAAGGGACTAGGAGGTATAATTACAACTAATGGCCTAAAGCCGACATAAATCAAATAACATTACTAATATAATATGCCCCAATTAAGGGGTAATGAGCCAATATTAGGGCTTAACAGTTTTTTTTCTAGATCTAGGTGGATCTAAGGAGATCAGTTAGTGTCCACACCTATCGATTTATCCTATAACAAGTGGTATGTGGCACATCACATGGATCCTCACGATTGAGGATAAATGAATTTTTGAAGATGACAATGTGAATTGAAGCATAAACTACATGTCGGCCCTAATGTTAAAATGAAGTGACATAAAGGGTATAAATACATATCATCATACATTCATTTTAAACACACAAGTTTGTTAATAAACAATGATATATAAGTTGAATTTCAGAGGAAATATGAAGTAAAGAAGGCCCAATTTCAAGGGAGGATGAAGTTTGTTGGTGATGTGTTCTAAGGTATGTTATTTATAGGTCATATTACCATTTTCATGATAAATTTGTTTATAGAACGATTCAGATGGTGAAATTCAGAGGATATTGAGAAGACATATCTAGGTACTTGTGGTAAAAATTTCAGCTCTTTATTCACTACAATTTTGGAGATACACTCTGTGGAAGATAGGGTTTTTTACTAGTCCTGAAGCTAGTCATAAACAGGTGTTCCGGGTAAAAAATTCATAACTTCTTCATAGAAAATCCAAATGAAGTGAGACCAACTGCATTGGAAATATTACAGGTTGTAGTTTCCTTTGTATGAATTTCAGAATCTGATGTTAAATATTGAGTGAGGGGAATGATGTACAAGTTTACTCTCCTAAATAAACCAAAATTGAATAAGGTTTACCATTTTCTCTATAACTCGTTTTCTTGGAGGATTCAAGGAGTAAAAATTGGAGGAGTTTCAGAGAATACATTGAGTAATATTATAAAAAGGATCAGAGTATTCCAAGAAGTGAAGAATTGCAGAAGTTGAATAAGTTTTAGGAAGCATTATCAGGTTCTATGTGATGGTTGGTTGATGGTGATAATTTATTGTAAAGTTTTATTATCTCTCATATATTCTTGGGTGGAAGGAAGGGGCAAGGATGGAGAGGTCAACCCTCTCTTTATATTGAAGGATTGTATATTCCTTTTAGAGGTTTATCCCTCCCTTTATATTTGAAAGTTGTAGCTTCCCTTGGAAGTCATTACTTCCCTTGAACAATAACTATTGATTATTTCTCATATATTGTGCATGGTGTATTGTGGTGTATTGGTGTAACTTTTCTACTATTGTTCATTACTCATTGGATATAATTGAATATATAATGTGGTTCAAGTATAAGTTGATTTTTTTTTTAATTTGTACTTGATACTGATTCACCCCCCTCTCAGTATCAACATCTTCTATCGGACGTATTCGGTGAATTATAACCACAGAAGTTTTGTTAGAAAAGGAGGATGCAACAAAAATTGTATTATGCATCCTACAACTGTTATAGGATCTACTCTAGCTGCCATTTCTTGAAGGTATTGAATGACCAATTTTTTGTAATCTAGTGGATTCGTCCACACCTTTAATATATATTTTCCTAGTTTTTGTTAAAAAAAAAATACACATTGTCGCATAATACCATCTACACCAAACTTGTACAAATTTCCTTATATAAGTTGATAGTCTACATCCTTCACTACTAAATACTTCTTTTGTGCAACTATAAACTCAGGTGGGGCTATTCATGTACTTAATAAATGAACTATGTATGCAAAATAGTCATCAACCATCTGTATTGTAAATAAGTGTGCATCTAGTAAAATGTCGACCAAGTTTCATGCATCTTCCCTTGATAGTATGTGTGATAGGTGATCAGGTTCTGAATTAAATTTCCATGGTTTTACAATTAATTCAAAGTCATATTCTTGAAACAATAATATCCATATGCATATTCTCCCCCCCAACATTGGCTTACTGACCAAATATCTTAGCACAAAATGGTTTGTGTACATCTTAAAGTGTGAACCCAACAAGTAATATCTAATTTTATTCAATGCATACACCATTGCTAATCCTTCACGTTCTGTAGTAGTATAGTTATGTTTTGTATTTGAAAAAATCCTTCTTGCAAATGTAATGGGGTGATCTATATATCCTTCTCTAGGATGAGCTAACATTGCCCCTAAAGATACAAATGATGCATCCACGTGAACATGAAAATCCTTCTTCTAATCTGGAAATATCAAAATTGGCGTGGTAACCAATTTCTTCGTCAAAGTATCTAAAAATTCCTAACATTCCTCACTCCATTTAAACTTATTCTCCTTATTTAGAAATATTTCCATCAGGGTTGTAATATGTGCATATCCTCTAATGAACTTCCTGTAGTACCCTGTGTGCCCCAATGTCACTCGTAAATGTTGCACTAAAGTAGGTGGTGGTAAGTCAACAATCACAACAATATTCATAGGATCTACCAACAATCCTTTATTACACACTACATGCCCCAGTAAGATACCGAACAGTGCAGAGAAAATGCACTTCTTTATATTCAAAGATATTTGAAACTTCCTACACCTATCCAACATCAAGCGCAAAATATCAATACGATGTTTCAACAAGCTAAAGATTGTCTGGTCATCTAAGCATACTTCTAATAAATTATGGATGAATTCCTTAAATTTTGTTACACCCACTCTAGAGAATATTGTTTGTGCATTCTTCAGTACAAAAGGAATCATTGTGTACTGGTAACATCCCCATTTTGTCACAAATGTAGTCTTATATCTATCTTCCTATGCAATCTTGATCTGATGATACCCTGAAAACACATCAGTGAATGAATAAGCTTCATTTCCTCCTGCATTCTCCAACACTTCATACGTAAATGGTGTAGGAAATGGATCATGTAAGTAGACATCATTTAATTTCCTCATGTCTACAAAAATTATGATACCTCCTATCTTCTTATCCTGAACCACCATTGGACTAATCCACTCTAATTCTATGAGAGGTTCAATAATTCTAGCTTCCAACATCCTATCTATCTCCTCTTTCACCTTCTACTTATACACTAGGTTCAATATATATGGTCTCTGCTTCACTATATTAGCATCTGGCTTCAAGGGGATCTTCATCTCTCCTAAATCCACAACAATTCCTTTCATCTCTAAAAAGGTAGTCAGAAACAAGTCATGATACTCATGTAGAAAATAATCTATATCCTCCATAGTATCATCATTTCAATAGTCTCCTATGTTTGTGAATTTGGGATTTTCTTCTATACCAATATTTACTCTACGCATTCTTAATGGCTTTGCATATACAAATGATTCAAGTTGTGGTCTTTCTATTTCACACTCTCCTTCTTTTTCTGGTATTTTCACATTTCTTGGATCTCTATATTCCTCCTGGTCTTCTTCAACAACATTATAACAACACAAAACTTCTTCAACTATTGCAGAATATCTACGCGTGTTACATACAGGTACTAGTTCTATCAAATCTTCTAATGAAAAAATATTTTTCTTGATAGCCTGCAAAGATAAGTCAATTAAAGGAGAATCATCTTCAAAATTAAAAGTTACCTTAAAATTACGATTCAATTATTCCCAATATGTAGTTTCTTTGTACACTTCCAGCTCCAAGTACCATTTCTTTGGGATTGTGTCCAAGGTGTGTACAAACAAGTGTGTCCATTATTTCCTAGGTAATTTATTCCATGTCACAATAAACTATGTAACATTCTCCATTAGACAACTCAATACTATATACTTCTTCATAGTATCTTCCTTCTCTGTCCCAAACCTGACCTGTAATAGTCTTCTACACTACTGCCAATCTCTTATTACATCCTTATGTGCAGACCACAATCTTGTCGGGGTCGCTTTCAGCGAGACGTATACAACTTATTTGATATTTTCAACTCAAATTCTTTTATAAAATAAGCTACATCGGTTAGTTCGTCATACCTTGGAGGATCACATACCTCATTTCCAATCCATCGCAACATGCGGGTAATTCAAGAACATTTCCTTGTAGGCACTTCATGCAATCTCTGTTTCCAATTCTCCAAAGATTCTTCTGAATATGACGTGCATGAACTAATACTTCTTCAACTAAGTACACCATCAGATTTAGGGTTCACATAATCATCCATCCATGCGGTCATATTATACAGGTTTTCAAGAACTGTTCCCTTTACTGTTTCTACATATCTTCTTCCTTCAGTAGGATCTAACAATGCAGTAACCTTCAAGTCTTATACTTCAAATATCATATGTCTCTTCTCATATCAATGATAATATAGTTTTCGAAGACACAATATTTCCATGTAGTGTTGGGCTAGGGGTTATTTCATCTACTATCTCAATCACTTTGAAGTTGGCCAAGATGTGCACTCTATCAATACTAACACTTAACTCTGTCAACCTTCCAATTGGAACAATATTATGTTGGTTTTCTATCCTCAACTGAATGGGCGACCAGATCAACTTTTTCTTACCCATCATTTCCCAAGTTTGGTTCGAGATGACATTCACATCAGAACCTAGATCCAAAAAAATATTGTCCATGTATGCATTGAGTTGAAACTTCCTATTCATTCTCTTCTTGTGGTGCACCTGGTTAACTGTTTGTTGTGTGATATGTATCTCTTTATATTGGGTGCAACGGTCAATCATTCCATGTAGAATACTTAAATAAGACTCATCCTTCATTATATTTAAAAAAAAAATTAGAAAACTATTCAAAGTTCTTACCTTTTCAACTTTCCTTTCTGAATGGTCGTAAACTGGTGGCATATCATACACTAATGGCCTATCATACAAAGGTCGTGCGGTCAAATTTTATGTTATCCATTCTACTCCTATAACTTCTTTTCTTGCTTGTGTATATTTTTGTTTCTTCTTTCTAGGGTCAAACAACATTTGAGGCTCTATTGATTTCATTTCCCACTCGTGGATCCTATTTCCTTAATCTATCACATCAACTCTAGTTCTAGTTCCTCCATGTGTAATTGTTTCTCTCTTGGGTTTTTCGTTGCACACCTCTGCTACTATCATCTGTATGTTAGGGTTCCAATTTTATTTCCACTTTGCGATCAACTGTGGGAAATCCTTTATTGCATGGTCTAGTTGTTTGCAATATGTACATGTCATGCAAGGATTCAGGAAGTCTCGCACCAAATGTCCAAGATGATTACAGTTATAACATATAATTGGTCCTCTTCCTCTACTGAATCCTCCTCTTCTACAACCTCTAAATCCTCCTCTTGTTGCTTGATTATAACCCCTTGGAGTATTATGTTGTGGATCTTTGCCTTCATATTCTTATTCCTATACTTTGTATGCATTTGTTGTGCACTCTCTCATTAAATCAAATGTGCGACAATCCTTCTATTTGTGTCTGAAAGACTTGAAAATTTTACAAAACAGGTTTCTCATAGTACTCTGGTACTTTTGCATCAATGGGAAAAAAATAGGGTGGTGACCCATTGTTTTGAAAATATTGCACCATACCTCTAATGGATTTGGAGCTCATGGATTCAAATATTATTGAGAAGTTGGGCATTCATTCTTATGATGACCTTTTTTTCTACATTTGATGCGCCATACTTCCTCACATTTTTATTTTCCTTTCACAAGTTTCTACAATTCAGTAGTCAGCGCTGCTAACTGCGACTACACTTGAGTCATCCCTGCACCATTTTCTCCTATCGGGGATGATTCTAAATTCATAGCAATTTATAAGGCTTATGATTGAGACACAATATTTGTTTTCATCAAAGGGCAGTGTATATGTAACAACAATCCTGCAATAAACCACTCTCTATGTTGTTCATATGGAATTTGGAATTTCATCCAATCCTTCAGTATCCAATTCATATTTGTTTTCACTATCTACTTGATCTTGTTTATCTTTGTAATGCACTGCGACTCAGAGTTAGGTTTCTAGAACTCTTTCAATAAAGCTTGTCTTACATCTTCCAATGTTTCATTCTATCCCATAGGTTTCATAGTCTGATATTGCATGTACCATAATAATGCAAAATCTCTTAATGTCATTGCCAACTGCACAATATTCACATCATCATATTGGACATTCTTCACAGACCATATTGTCTCACAAATGAACAAATGTTTTCATGGATCCTCTATCCCCATTCTATGGAAGACATAAATTCTTAAAGTAGGATCTACTCCCACCATCATCTTCTGCATGATATTATTTCCTGATAACACTAACTGATTCTGACTCAACGTACTACTTCTACTACTCTAACTACTTTTACTACTTTTACTTCCTTCACTAAATATAATTGTCAAATCTTTTGATCTTACCTCAATTCTTGTTGCCACACATGGGGTCGTGGGTCCGATGCAGAGTTTGATCTAAGTGGGATCTTTTTCTATCGAAATGAGATGACATATATTTTCTTCTGTGCACAGAATCTATAGTATACCTAGGGAGGTAATATGGGGTACCTCCCTAGGTACTATACCTAGGGAGGTAATATGGGGTACCTAGGGAGGTACCCAATGGCAATGTGGTTATGTATTATTAGTGGAATTCATTTAATATATGAGAATGTGGTCATTCAATGTAAGGTGGACTAGGTCCACAATGTTAATAAAGGCCCACTATGGTAGTTAGATGTAATAAATATGAGAAAGTTCTCTAGAATGTTCCTAGGAAATAGAGAGAGAGATATAAAGAAGTGTAATAAATGTAATGAAACATAGTGAAGAATATTATGAATGTATCAAGCATATCTTGAGGAGTTATATCCTTCCTTAAGGATTAATATATGGTGTTACCCTACCTCAAGGGTTTTGTCTACATTCTTGTGTTCAGTGTTTTGGTGAATGGTTTGGTTTATTCTTGTTGATATTGTGGGTTTATTTTGGGATTTATCTTAATATCTATTAAGGAACTTAACAATTGGTATCAGAGCACTTTCCTTGGCCAAACAAGGGAATAAGTTTTTGCTCTTTTTTCAAATTTTTTCTAGGGAAAAAGAGGGTGGCGCACTTCAAGTTCATATATGAATCTTTATTAGTTGAATTTGGAAAAAAAAAATGGATATTTGAATTCCTCTCTAAAACACACCCAATTTCAAAAAAACAATCAGCCGAAACAAAGTACGGGAAGTAAAGTTATGAGAATTTTAAATTTAGTAGTTTTTCTAGGTTTTTCTGGAGAAAGCCACAATTTTCTACTGTAAGTTATTTCTACACCCTAGTTTTTGTTGAATATTTATTCCAAGCATGATATTTTTTACTGGAAGAGATGATGGCCCTAGTATTGAAGAATTTATACAATCGCACAAGTCATTATGGAAAGAGAAGTGGAAATATTTTGTAGATTGGGGTTTCAAAGGTGATGCTCTCATATGGTGGAAATCATTTCACCATTCTAAGTGGATGTCACTTTCTGAGGAAGCACTTGAAAATTTACTTTTAGACAAGTGGTCTCATACAAAGAGTAAGGATAAAGATATCACCAAGAGTTTATTTTCATGTGGAAATTCTATATTACAAGTTCATGGTTGTATTCATAAAGAAAATGTCATTGTTTCTATTAACCCTAGTTGCAAACAAAATTTTATCAATATTCAGTTGGTTAATAGATTGCAAGTTCCGGCAAAGAATATTCAAAGAACACAGGTTGTAGGTGAAAATGTTAAAATTTTTAAATATTTGAAGCTCGGTATGGATAAATATGTGTTGCATTCAGATTTCGAGGCTCTAGATATGGCTGATGAAGACATTGTTTTAGGATATCCTTGGATAGAATCAGTGGGTACCATTAATATTAATGTGAAAAAGAATTTTCTAAATATTTGGTACAAAAAAAAGAAAATTACATTGCAAGATGTATCTCTTAGTAAGAAAGATGGGCCCATGGAAGCTAGCAAAGAATTTATTTCTGAGTTTGGAGTTGAATCAGAGGTAGAGTCTATAGAAGGAGATGAAGCAAAACTATAGGAAGGACATAATCAGGAATCTAAGGAGGTCATTGACTCAAAGACACAACGTGTTGCAAATTTGAAGAAAAAAGAACAGATTCCTACAGTTGTTGTATATCTCCATCCACATCATATAGAGACACAACAGTCATCAAGGCAAGGGCGTGTGCATTAACACATTTATGTACCAGCAGGGCACCGGACATGAAACCGATCAAGAGGTGCATGGATAACTACCGACACTACGGGAAGAGCTCATGCTATAGAAACAATACCATGGAAACCCCGACATGATGCAAAGAAAGAACAGGGTGGCAAGGGAGCAGATGGACATCATGTTCGAATTCCATTGGGATGGATGGATGGCCGTACTTGTTACCAATTGGATACATTTCTTAGTCAATCATATTGTATGGTTTATTCTCATGTTTTGAGGAATAAACATGTGAAGGGGGATGGAATGTAGTATACCCAGGGAGGTAATATGGGGTACCTAGTGAGGTACCCAATAGGAATATGGTTATGTATTATTAATCGAATTCATTTAATATATGATAATGTGGTCATTCAATGTAAGGTGGACTAGGTCCACTATATTAATAAAGGCCCACTATGGTAGTTAGATGTAATAAATGTGAGAAAGCTCTCTAGAAGGTTCCTAGAAGATAGAGAGAGCTATATAAAGAAGTCTAAGAAATGTAATGAAACATAGTGAAGAATATTGTGAATGTATCAAGCGTTGTTTGAGGAGTGTTATCCTTCCTTAAGGATTAATATATGGTGTTTCCCTACCTCAAGGTTTTTGTCTACATTCTTTTGTTCAGTGTTTTGGTGAATGGTTTGGTTTATTATTGTTGATATTGTGGGTTTATTTTGGGATTTATCTTCAGATATATTCAGGAACTTAAAATAATCCCTTCGATCTAGATTATTACACCAGTGTTTATTTCCTCGATCTCACTGTGATACCCCTCTCTCTCAACCATGGTCCTCTTCTTATTCGGTCTAAATCTTTTTCCACTCCACAATACTCCAATATCTTCATTCGATGCACACTCTTTTTATCTTGGCATCCTCAGCCCATTAACTCCTCATTCATTCTCTACATCCCTCTTTATACACATATCATCCCTTGGTGAGCCCCCAGTCCCCCTATGTGTGCGAAGACGCTTATCTACTAGGGAAATAAGATTCTATATTCATAACTCCTTTTTCACACAAAAACATCTTAATCCTGGTAGATAGTGACTTTAGATATCTTTTGCACGATCCCTTAAAGAATTATGTTTCAGCAACATTATACGACTGAGTATAATCTATGGAAAATTCAGTAATGTAACCTCCCAACACACTTTCCAACCAGTAATCTACTACGCGTGACACGCGATTGCTTATAGTATTGACTTGATGAATTAATTTAGGAGTCCAATTTATCAGAACAATAGTGTGAAATATTCCTATCTGTTCAACTAATCTCTGGATCCACTCTGCTAAAATATTCCAAAAATCAGCAAAGAAAATTTCATGCAAATCTGTAAACACATACCTCTGTAGCCATTTATTTGCACCGATATATGAATTCTTATTATGATCTAAAACAAAAACAAACTCCTTCTTGTCCATCCATTGTTCATTATCCTCCTTAGTAGGTCTCTGCATCCCCCTTAGTCTCAAATCCCAACCTCGACAATGGAACCATTTGTTGGCACATAGTGGGAAGACCTGGGATTCAACATTAAATCACCAACAAAACCCTAAATATATCAACCCTTTCGGCATCACCTGCAAGCAGGTGAAGTCTCACCCGAGGTACCTGTGGGGACTACAAGAACTAAACTTCCACAGTCATGAAGGGAATGGAGATAGTTGTTATGTTCATTATTACTTAACATTCATTCTACATGCAATATACCCTGTGTGCAGAATCATAACAACATAATAACATATGTGTTAAGTACCTATACCAGATCTACAAATATACTTCAATAATACCAAGAATAAACCATAAACCATTCACCATAACATGAACACAAGAAATAGAGAAAACCCTTGAGGTAGGGTAACACCATATATTAATCCTTATGGAAG
>ML809240.1:23391-41813 GCA_009831015.1 Picea engelmannii
GTAAATTCTTTGTGTATTGCAATGTCATAATATGACATTAATGACATCATTAATCCTTTAACATCAATGACAATAATTCCAACAATATCCCCCTTTGTCATTGATAGCAATATGACAAAGAAACACATAATTCACCATGCATAGAAAGAATTATCCCCATGTCTACAAATCTCCCGTGAATAGAGAAAAGTATCCCCCTATCTGCAACTCTATCCCTTTGACATCAATGGAAAAGTGATGCTCCCCCTAAACTTGTGTGTCTCCTTAAGAACTCAATCTAAACTCTAGTCGACTGTCATGTTGGGTCGATCCTCGGTTGATCACTTCCAAGAAAATAATCAATAAGTAAGAGGAATGTTGCATAATTGTACAATAGATGATACACAATGATATGAAGTCCTCAAACATATAGTCAAATGATTCCATGACCATCCATCCATTCAACCACAATTTTTCCTAGTAGTCGGCATTGGTCCACAATTTTTCTTTCACGTCTCTTTTCCAAATATCTAAAGGCATGAGTGTCATCCCTTAAATTTTTATGGTGAGGATGATGATAGGGCACATATTTTTGTATTGTTTGTGTTAGCACTTTGTAAACTCCATTCGATTGAGCAAACAAATGATAGAGGCAACCTACAAACCAACTTTGAGGCCTGAAACTAGCCTTTCGGACCTAGAGAGGGCTCTCTCAAGAGACTTCATCTCTATACAAGATATAACTTTAAACTCTGGGCTAGATTTAACACCTTTAAATAATATTTTCTGGTTCTATTGGCGAAAATAGGAAAGACCTTGGGCTATGGAGCCGATTTAAGAAAATAATAGAAACAAATGACTTAGTGGTTGAAATCGAGAGGATAAAGGCTAAAAGAGTGACAATATTCAGTTAAAAATCGTCGTATGTGGCAAGAGAAAAACACATGAAGCAACTCAGAGCACCACTGAGGACGAATTTGGAGTTAGCTTAGAAGAAACATAGTTTGTCTAAATGATGTGAATCTTAGAGCACTGCGTAGTGAATTCTAGATTCGAAATCACATTCCAACTTAGACAGAAATTACAGGTGTGAATATAAAGAGAACAGGAAATCACATATGGAAAGAAATAATACAATACATCCAACTACCACCATTGGAATATTTTCATCAAAGCTGCAGGACTTTTTCATTAAATCTCAATCGGATCTAAAACTATAATCAATAGTCATTGTCTACACTATTTTTCCAACCAACCCGGCATACATTGAAAATATGGAATCTATAGACATGGATGTGCCACTTGTCCTACCCTGCGCTCTAACTACTCTCCATAGAAACTAGGTTTCGACTACTCTCTGTCAGATGGATCCTCGAATGGAATTTTTCTAAAAATAGAAATTGGTTGTACTCAATCGCATCATAGCTACTCATCTTTTCCGTGGTGTTTCAGTCATCAACAATATCTCATCGTTAGAGAATGATATGTCAATGCCTTTATTTGACAGGGCGTCTAGATGATCAAGTGTTCTGTCAGATTCCTGACACGCATTGTAACGACCTTGATCTCTGTCGTGCAATCGTTTGTTGGTGCATGCATGTGGCAGGTGACAACAGGTCATTGCAGGTTCCTTCAAAATGATGACCCCAGCTAGGGAAAAATGCATCTCTTAAAATTGTCACACATCTAATGTACACCTATCCTTTGTAATGGATGATATTCCATTTTTGTGAGTCGTATGTTTTCCTTGCAGGTATCTGTCAAATTCCAAGTCTGCGCCATGTCTAGGGAGACAAAAAACAGAGTTGGTCACTCATGCATCTGGTCTCATTTGTAATTTGGATACTCGAAGATTTCTCCTGAGAGACTAGTTTCACATTTTCAGGTTTGCCACTTGACTTTGCAAAATTGTGTTCCCTTTCAGATTCTTTTGCACGCTGGCTAGAGCCGCACATATTTTCTCTATGGCCAGTCCACATTCCTTGAAGTTTTTTGTATTCCTTTCTTCTGACACCCTTTGTGTTTCGCGCACCAGTATGATCATGTCCCTTGCTTCCCTGAATTGTCTCTTTATCAAAGTCGTGTTTCCCTCACAGCCTTGTGATGCTGATACCTCGAGGGTATTTTTTGTTGACTATTGTCTCAGCTCTTTGTTTTCCTAGTATAGCTCGATGATAGTGAGCTTCGCTTTCTTTAGCTGCTGTGACAACTCACGAACCTTTGCACTTTTTGTGTCCGTCCTCCTCCTTCTGCCCCAAATTTCTCGACTTGTTCCTTCAACGGGCTCAAGCTGAATAACGCTCATGAGTAACTCTACAACGGTTGAATTTGTGTGTGGCTCGCTCAGGACTCGGGTTTCCCTGACTTCCTTGTTTTTCCTTGGCCTACACCTTCTCTGGGGTATTGGTTATTGGGGGCACAGGGCTTCCAATGCCTTTCCTTCCTCTACATCCCTTCATGCTTCAGCCTCTACGCGATGCGATGTTATCCTTTCCGCGGGTAGAGGGAAATATCCTTTTTGGATCCTTGGGGATGCCTGCTGTAAGTATAAATGAATCCCAGCTATTTCCCAATGGCCTTAGCTCCTCCGCCATTAGTAATTTAATCAATGAAACATGCAATATTTTCCTCTTCAACTAATCTTATTCAACTTGGGTGTCCTCTCCCATTTCTCGGAGGCTTTGGTGCAAGAAAAAGGGAAGATTTAGTGGTCTCCTCCTTGTGAAGTGCATCAAAAATCTAATGTGATGTGAATGTATTTTGTCAAACCTCCCCTCATAGGTGAAATATTTTCTAATTACTTACATGATTTTCTAAAAAGGCCCCTGCAAATATCTACTTGGAATGCCCATTTCGACTTTCCCAGCTAAACAATATCACTTGATGAAATCTTCATAAAACTGCGTGTCCAAACGCATGCCTTTAAACCACCTTTCACCACGCAAAGGAATCTCTGTCGCGACTGACAGAGTTTCCTCTGTCACCGGGAAAGAGACACCTGCAATTACCATGCGGGACCCGTCGAATCTGGGTGTGAACTGCTCCGATAGTTTCATGTTGAATCCTTGGATTTTTCTACAAAAGGTCATGCGTTCGACCTCTTCAAAAGATTCCCTGACCTTTGGATCTTCCTTGACCAACGTCAATCTTTGAGGCTCGATCCCAGCATTCCTGCCACTTCGTGCACCCTTCCTTATGTTCTGGGATGTCATCATGGTGCAATGCACATTTGTTCTACGCATCGTGGATTTGGCACAAGCCAGAGGTGGTAATATCAATTGACCTAGGCTTGCGAGAAGAATTGCAGGTAGTGCATAAACTCGACTGGTGAACAAAATATATGCAAAGCACTCAGGATTTATAATTGGGCAGGAGAGAGATGAAAACGTGCAGGGGACACTGAATCCATGGTGACTGAAACAGGCTTGAAGATTTCCGTAGTACATCCATGTGATAGGTACAATCTGGAGTGTGCAAAGTACAATTGATAAGAGCTGCAAGGAATATGTGATACGAGCGTCGTGATTTTTCATTATTTTTGTCTTCATGATGATTTGATGATTTTCACTTAGCCTGTCAATGTGACTTCCATTTAACAACTTGCCTCGACCTTAGGCACGTAAGACATCCTCTTCTGACAAGACCCGACTCTTAGGGAAAAGACCTTTACCCCTTTACACATGTTTTAGTTCTGACATCCCTTCTCGACTCCAAGGTCCAACTGAGCACTTGTTGACATCGACCCATTCATTGTTCGATACTTGACCTCACACGCTTTGACACATAGACTCTGACTCGACTAAGACCAACTCAAACAAGAAAAATGATGATGCTAACAAGTTGATCAAAGGAAGTAGGATCAGGGTCATGTTCACTTACGGGAGTAGAAAACCAAACATATTTGCAACAATGTCATTTGTATGCTCAAATTATTCCATGTGAGGAACATGAAACTCATCAATCTATTTGTCACAATCAAAAACAACTTTCTCTTCTTGCAAACGAGTCTGAACTCCACCTGCAATAAATAAAAATTCCTTGGTAAAAGCAAGGCGAGGTGTAAGCAGGGAGGAAACAAAAAAATCATATACAATACTAGTGTTAATGAATGGACACCTTTAAAATTGATGATATCATCTAATATTTTAGTAATTTTTTCAAACTTCAAGATTCTATTCAACTTAATAGTTGTTTTCTCCAATTCCTTTCTTAAGGAAACTATTTTGGATTCTAGATATTTTCAATTTTCTTCCTTTTTCTTTAGCTATATTTTCACCACTTATTAAATCCTTACTGCTTCTTCTAATTGAACCTTTAGATTCATGATGGTATTTTTTGTTTCTTCAAGGCTTTTTGACATTTTTTCTTTTGAATCACGATCCTCTTCTTCCTATTTTTTCAGCTACTCCTTTTTTTTCAAATTATTTTTCCTAAGCTTCTTTATTTCTCTTAAGGAACAAATGAGTTCTTGTTCAAGATTCACTTCCCCATCTATTTCAGCATTTTCCTCTTCTTCTGAGTCCATTGTTTCAATCCCTTTGTATTCATCAATATTTGTTTCGATTTCTACAAAGAGAGTTTATTATATATCACTATAGAAACTAATTTCATTTCTTTCTTCAGATGAGTCACTAACCCCTTTTGAGTAGATATTATTCTTCTTCTTATAAGAGTTGTTCTTCTTTTCATGTGTGTCATGTTTGTGTTTTTTTTTATGTTGATGATGTTTTCCCCCTTTATTTACATTATGGTATTCTTCATCATCACTACTTTCATCCTTTGCATATGGACACTTATCATAAAAATGTCCTACTTTTCCACAATTAAAACATTTAAAGGGAATCTTACCTTTATATTTTCTAGATCCTTTGTTTAGTTTCCTCACAAAATTGGCTTCCATCACATCTGATTCCTTGTTGGAGATATCACTTGATTCATGATCTTCGTTCTTTGTCTTATTTGAGGCTTTGAAGGATACTTATTTATTTGATGTCTTTTCTTTCTCTATTCTCATTTCATATGCCGTGAGAATCCCATGCAGTTCATCCATGATTGTTAATGAATCAAGATCTTTATTTTCTTCAATGGAAGAAACATTTGCCTCAAATATTAAGGGGAGTGACCTTAACGCATTTTTTACAATCATTAGTTCTTCAACCTTTTCACCAAGTCCTCTAATAGTGTTGACAATTTCATCCACATGAAGAAGATAAGATGCAACAATCTCGTTGTCTTTCATTTTTAGGCTCTCAAACTATATTATATGAGTTTAGATCTTTGCCTTCTTAACCTTATCATCGTCTTCATATATATTTTGAAGCTTGTCCCAAATTTATGTTGTCAATCCACAATGCATCACCTTGACAAACTCAAATTCTGATAGACCACGAAATATGGCTTTCATGGCTTTTGCATTA
The DNA here is from genome assembly GCA_009831015.1 of Picea engelmannii. Classification (NCBI taxonomy): domain Eukaryota; kingdom Viridiplantae; phylum Streptophyta; class Pinopsida; order Pinales; family Pinaceae; genus Picea; species Picea engelmannii. The sequence goes on from ML809240.1 coordinate 28,788, forward strand.
CATTCACTACGCTTCTTCCTGGTAGCATTTGTTGGTGGATGTTTTGGGGCTATATAACTAGTCATGACTGATTTCAAAATATCAAATACAAGGGCCATTAGATATGTTTACATCCTTATTCTCCATAATGCATAGTTTTTTCCTTCAAATAATGAAGCTATATTTGTAGAGAAACCTTTATGACCATCCATATGTGTTTCCGAGATCTACCTTCTAGTGGTTAGATTGTTTATGAAGGAACCTCACTCTGATACCAATTTTTGAGCACAAACTTTTACTAAGAGGGGGGGTGAATCAATATAAGATATTTTTTCTTTTTCAAACATTCATCAACCATAAGAAAAAAAATCACATATGAGATCTATTAACTACAAAACGTGGAACACAATATTTACGTGGAAACCCTTTCGAGAGAAAAATATTAAAATTATCTTTATAATTATTTGTAGGCGCCAATCTATTGTTACAAATATTTTTAGGCACCAACATATTGTAGAAACCAATCCCCACTAGCAAAAATCTTTGTATGCACCAACCTACTCCTACAAATATTCGTAAACACCAATCCCCAACGCTAAGAACCAACTTACTCTTACAGATATTCATAGACACCAATATATTACAGACACCAATCCCCACCACTAAGAACCAACTTAGAAAGAGAAACCAATCTCTTTGTGTGAGTTAAACCAACCTTCACCGAGTTGCTTGCTACTTCTTCCTTCACCAGGTATGCTTTCTACTTCTACCTTCACTAGTTATACTCACTACTTATTTCTTCACTGGTTCTTCTCACTACTTCTTCCTTTACCAGGTCTGACCAAAATTTGAATTTCAAATGGTAACTTTCTCAAATCTTGTTGTTTTTGTCCTCTTCCCAAGAATGAACTTGTATAGACACATATCCAATTTTGCAAATATGATATTGAAATTGTTACCTGAGGTACTTCTATTCATCTCCTCTATTCTCTGAATTTTTTATAGTCTGAAGAGTCCCATAAAAGAAGTTATAGTGTAAATGTCAGAGTGGAATGTTTGAAATTGATTTTTGGAGCATTCAGGAACTCTAACTTCCACAAGGCATATCATTGAAGGTATATCAAACCAACATTTGAAATTTATACCACATGTACATCAAGAGCTCTCCTTTGTCTCTAAAAATTTTCAAGGTCTGAAACATATTAGTTAATAAGTTATAGTGAAAGTGTCAAGCTGACATGTTTGAAACTGATTTCAAGAGAATTCAGGAACCCTAACTTCCACACAAAATATCTATGAATGTATTGTGAACCAATATCTGAAATGTGTACCACATGTACAAAACTATATCGCATGTATATTTTCAAATTTTCAAGGTTGGAAACATCCCAGAAACTAATTTATAGTGAAAGTATCAAGATGGCATGTTTGAAACAAATTTCAGGAGCATTCAGGAACCCTAACTTCCACAGGGAATATATTTGAAAATATAATGAACCAAAATATACAATTTGTAACATAGGTATACCAATATCATTCCTCTATCTTTGCAAATTTTCAAGGTATGAAACATCCCAGAAAAATAATTTATAGTGAAAGTTCCAAGATGACATGTTTGAAACTAATTTCAGGAGCATTCAAGAACCCTAACTTCCATAGTGAATATATCCAAAATTATAGTGAACCAACATATTAAATTTGTACCACATTTACACCATGATCTCTCCTTCATATATTCCAAATTTCAAGGTATGAAACGTCCTAGAAAAAAAAAATTATCATCAAAATTTCAATATGACCTGAAACAGATTTCACAATTCAATATTTTCTAATCCATTTTTCACACCCTAACTTTCTCTCAATGCTTTCTCTTTTTATACTTTTTCATAACCCTTCATGAAGGGACATGTCCATTAATTAAATATTTTAATTCCCAATACCATGGGAAAATACCCCAACGCCAAACCCATGGGTTTGAAACCACCATTTCACTTTTTACTTTTTCACATGAACTCATTTTTTAATATACTTGTGTGTGTGTGTGTGTGTGTGTGTATATCAATATTAGAAATGTTGTGTGTATTGTAATGTTGCAATATGAAATTAATGACATCATTAATCCTTTGACATCAATGACAATAATTTCAACAATTTTTTCCATTTTTTTCTCTGTTTGGGAGATAACCATTTTTGGCCAAAAATTCTAAGTTTGAAGGAAAAGAAAAAGGGACAATTGACAAATATAGATTGATGCATATGTTGGATGGAGTGTCATATCTTAAATATGAGAGTTTTTCTGTATTCAAAATCATGAATACTATCAATTATTGATATAAAACTTTTCCTGGTTCTCACCATATTTTCTTCTACAATAGGCAGAAGTCGTCCCTTGAGATTTTTGGTACTAGTGAAACAAGTGCAAAAGAGGTAAAATTGTTGATTTAAAAGAGCCATAACTTTAAGCTCAGAAATCATATTGAGGCATAATTATATCCATAAGAAAGCTAATTCATAAGGAAATATGTTTGAAATCTTGGAATTTTGATTTAGTTATCAATACTCTTCAAAACATTAGGAAAAAGAAGGGCATGTAACTTATTTATGACAAATTTACAATATGCATAATTCTAACAATAATTGTTGGATACAAATTTATTTGTACAATTAGAGGTAGAGGAAAACATAGATGGTTCCTATATGAGGACTACATATATGGAGTATTTATAGGGATGTTACATCCATGAGTAAGAGGTCATAGGTTTACATGTTGGCATGAGAAATGCAGAGATCGAGTCTAATGGGCATAGAAGCAGGGTGGAGCTAGTGGAACTGGTTGAAACTATGAGAAATTTGTATAAGGGAGTGTAGAGATATAGAGCATACAATGAAAGGATGATGAGAGCTCAAGAGGAGATGCTACAAAGTATGAATATGTTGTAGAGGCAAGTCAATAAATGTTCTGGCATGAAGCAAGCAGTAAGTGCAAGGAAAGTAGTAGCATCCATATTTTATGATAGTTGAGATGACCATGGGGGATATAGGTAGTCTAGGAGTGTTAGTAGACATCATCAACATCATTGACAAGGGAACTGGACTAGAATATCACATGCACATTCAATTTTAGAGAGCATCCCAAGTGTGTCCCCTGTCAGAAATCAAAGGAGGAGGTTGAGTCATATATCTGTTGGGTCACCAAAATGTCATCTTTCACACCCTTTTTCCTTGACTTTTAACCATTTCTCATTTTCTCGTAACCTTGAATTAAGACCACTTTAATGTTTAGATGAGGGATTAGAATTATTATTTTCCAATGCATGTATTTTGGTATTTTAAGTGAGTTTATGATTAAATCTTATAATAATAACATGTTCTCACTTAACCTTGAAAGTTGGGTTAGTTTGGTGATGATTATAGGTATAATTGGAGTTTGCAACAATGCTTAATTTTACCACCTAGCTCCAAATTCGAATTTCTTATTCAACCATTGAATATTTTTCATGGATTTGAATCATCATAAACTATCTTGGATGTAGAAATAATCTTGGACCATCGACAAGATTAGTGTGATTTGTTTTGAATTATTAACAAAGCTCTTGTAATCATTTACTAGTTTGTTTTTAGTTTTTACTTATTAGTTAATGGCTGTCACCGCATGAGAGAAAAGTGGATCTGAATTTATTATTTTCTTATCCTATTCTCAAAGAAAACTCATGTATAAAAAAGAGTTCCTTCTCCATTCCAAGGGGAGGACTCTTGGACCAAATGTCCAATTCATGATGGAGTGAATAAAACATTTCAGGATCTTCTCTTATATGGATTGTAAGTATGTAATTTTATTGTGTTTTATGATTTGATTAAATTCTATAATGTCATATTTTAACTTCCCTCCATGAATTCTTAGGAGAAAGATCTCACCCCATGAGAGCATGGTGGTTCTTTATTTTATTTATGTAATTTTATCGTGTAGTTACCTTTATTTATTAAATACACGCATGATGTGTTTCTTTTCTGCAATAATGGTGTGATGGTTTAAATTGTTTTCCTTTACTTTGAAGATTTGATTGCTTAATTTTCTTATGCCTTTACTTCATTTTCATGCTTTTAAGTTCTATCCAAGTGTGTTAACGGTTGTGTGTGGTTTGTTTCCAGAAATTTTAGGAAGTTGTTAACCCTGAGATCTTGAAAAATTTGCGAAGCCATAAGACTCAAATCTATGACTATGATATTTCTAGATTAAGTTTTATGTCACATGATTTATTTGATTTGGTTTTATGCTTGGTAAATATACGTGAGTTGTTAAGTATTTACTCTTGGAAATGATTTATCGAGTGAATTTCATTTTGAATTTAGTAGGATTAGTTTAGATCCCTAGTATTTTACATACAATTCCAGTGTCTCATAATCTTACGAGCTCCCAGATTGATAATTTAATGATCAACTGATCCAGGAGAATCTCCATTTACAATGAAGAAGTCTCAAACAAATTTTCGCGACATGATGGACAAGGTGTATTACTCTTTACACACCAAGGATAAAGCTCATTAAAGTTTTGGTAAAGGGTGAAAATATTAATTATACATGATTAATACTTTTGAGCATAATATGCTCATGTGTTTTTCATTAAATTTGCAAAAAACAAAATTAAATTAAGTGTGAGAATCCACCTCACAATTAGTTTCCTAGTTTCAAGGGGAGGTTAGAGTCTCATGATTTTTTTTTTTATATTCTTCCTTATGATAGCTCAAGTAGTTTCTTAGTCGCAAGGGGAGTTTAAGAGTCTCATAGGTTGGTTTGAGATTATTTCTCCTTTTTTTCCTTGAGTTATTATTAGATCCTAAATTTGTGTATCTTGTCTCCTTGAATTATGAAGTTAAGGAAAATATAGAAAATCCTTATGTAAGCTTTGGGTTTCATCCCTTTTTGGATCACTTTTATGAAGATTGGAGAGAGAGCTCAAGAGAGATTGGAAGAAAGGAATTTAGTCATTCTAGTGTATGAAGAAATGTCACTTATGTGAGATCCTTAAGTTTTCTTTGTATAAGCGAAGGTTTTTTTGGGTTTCCATCCATGTATGGAGCATGTGCCACATTTTGTGTGAAGGTTTCAGCCCTTGTTAAAGGAAGTATAATAAATCGATTCATACTCCATGCAGATTCAGAGATGTAGCCAGTAGAGTCTGGTGAACTCCATTAACACATGGGTGTCAAATTATATGTGTGATTTTTTATTGCATCTCACTTGATGAAGTAGATATTTAATTGCACATATGCACATAATTATGACAATTTTCTCATGTTTATATGCATTGTTAATAAATTATTTGTTCATGTTCACATGTAATTAAGCGTCAGTAAAAGATCCTCATCATAGATTTTTGTAGTGAAATATCTCACAGAAATTCCCAAATCAAGTGGTATCAGAGCTGGTCTGACTAGTTTTGCAGATTGTGAATAATCATGGAAAAAGAAAATAAGCATGCATGTTTTCGTGAGCTTGAATAAATCAACTAGAAAATTCAAGAAGAGAACATTGAATTGAGGAGGTTGCTTCAAGAATATGAAGAAGAAAAGAGAAAAATACGAATGTAGCTACAATCCATGGAGGAGAAAATTAGGGAATGCTCCGCTACAAGAGAAGCATAAAGTCCCTCCAAGACCAGACCAACTTGTGGCCATGATAGCTATACCAGTTATGGTTACCGTCATGAAAGTGTCGATGTTTTCACATATTTTCAGATATTAGAGGATACTCACCAGTCACCAGGTAACCAAGGTGGTTTCCTAGAAGCTTCATCTACAACTTCATCCAAGTAGGAGTAGTTGGCCAAAATTCAAGAAGATAACTAGTGTCACAAAAAGGAATGGAGGTAAAGAATTATCCATGTTCAATTCCTTCCCCTGTTAATGATGATGTCTCTTTTGGATTTTTTGAAAGGCACACCAAAGGAATTTTCTTGAATTTGATGAGGAATATGGGGCATAAAGGAGGAGGTATTGGTATTAATGGCCAAGGCATCATTCAACCACTAGAGGTTGTAGGAGGGTATTAGTTTACAGAATTGGGGTATGGTGAAGGAGAATGCTCAAAAGAAGAAGAGGAAAATGAATCTTCAAGAAAAGAGTTGAAATCATCATCAACACCATCTAAGAAAAATGACGGCACATCACTTTCTGGAAGTGATCGATTTAGCAAGATATTCTAGAGGAAATCAAAGTCTCCTCGAAAATATTGGGAAAACAAGACTATTGCAAAGTAATGGAAGAGAAAATATCCTTACAATGAAGGTGAGAGGGACATGAATTCACACAACTATTGCACTCACTGCAAGATGATTGGTCACTAGATCAGGAAATGTTGAAAGCTTCAGCTTGAGCTTCGTCACACACCAAACAAGAAGAACGTGCCAAAACCTATGCAGAAGGATGTTGCAAAATATGTGGTGGAACATGTAATCATTGTTCCTTAACCGATCCCTGAACAAGAACACTTACATGATTAAAAAAATAAAAATAAAAAACATGAAGGAAACAGAATGTGTGGAGGTTTGTTCTTCGTTCTTTGTGCTTCAGCCGAACTCTTAGGACAATATTGAGATTTCTCGAGATTTGAAGAAACGTGAAAGTATTATGCATGTTTTACATCATTCACCAATAGAAGAAAGGAAAATGGAGAATTGGATATTATGATATCTTCATTTGCAGGATTTAGAAGTCAACAGATTGAATGGATCTAAACGTTCAAGAGACATTTGTATGAGGCTTTATATTTTGGTGTATCAATTGTGCTAAACAAGTTCGCTGACATTTTATATGTTCATTACATGTCATGGTTTTTCAACCAATTGTCGTCCTTGTTCTCGATTTGTTTTGATTTCTAAACAATACTCCCACAAGCTCTCCATATGAAAGTGGCTTTACAATGGAAGAAGCCACATGATACACCTCCAAACCAGTATTTCCAGCATGTTTCACCATGGCTACTAATGTTGCATATGCCATCAGAGATTTATTTTTAATCAAAACATATCATATAACATATCATAAAATAAGCAAGATCAAACATGCATTAAACCAAACACATCAATCATACACTTGACACAGTGATTTATGTGGAAAACCAATGAGGGAAAAAACCACGGGAAATGATTATCGGTATTCTTATTAGTCAAGGGAGAATTACAATATCCTTCATAGGAATATAATCATCCTCTCCTCATACACTCTTCTCTATGCTCCTTGCACATTCTTGCACTCACAATGTACTCCACTTCTATGGGTATGCTAACATATATAACATCTATCACTCATCTATAAAAATTGATCATGAATAGATCGCATAGTTACCCGAGCAGTTCATAAATAGATTGCATGCATGCACATTAACATAGCTACATGCATGTGAATGTGACCACATGAGGAAATTCGTTGGCATGTTTCCAAAAATACCCACCTTGACAACAATTTACCTGATATATCATGCCCTTAATTAACTCATCACCTTTTCTGCAAACCAAGAGAAGTCGAACACCACCGTAGCTTCTCTAACAAAACTGGTTTCGTAAACATGTCTATAGAATTCACTTTTGTATGGACCTTTTCCAAAGACACTCCATCTTCAACAACAACATGTCTTACAAAATGGTACTTAACAAAAATGTGCTTCGCCTTAGTGTGATAAGTTGGATTTCTATCCAAATGAATAGCACTTTGGCTATCGCAAAATACTTTCACCTTGTCCTGCATCCTTCCAAACTCACCCAATAAACCCTATAACCAAATTTCCTCCTTACATCCATGTGAAGGAGCCATATACTCTGCCTTTGTAGTGGATAAAGAGACTATGTTTTGAAGCTTTGACATCCAACTAACAGGTCCTCCTATAAGATTAAAGACATATCTTGAAGTGGATCTCCTTTTGTCCAAGTCACCTGCAAAATCTGAATCTACATAACTGCAAATTGAATCTCTGTAACCATCATAGGTGATAGAATAATTTCTTGTGCCTCTAAGATATCAAAGCACCCATTTCACTGTTTCCCAATGCCCTTTTCCTAGATTTTCCATGTATCGACTGACAACACCAACTGTAGGTGAAATGTTTGGTCTAGTACTCACCATCGCATACATCAAACTTCCCATTGCATTAGCATTTGGTACACGAGACATATAATCCTTTTCTTCATCATTAATAGGACATAAACCTAAAGAAATATTGAAATGGGAATCCAAAGGGATCTGTACAGGTTTCACATTATTCATACCGAATCTCATAAGTATTTTCTCCACATATTTTTGTTGTGATAACCACATCTTACAATTTTTCTTGTCTCTGTTTATCTCCATGCCTAAGATTTGTTTTGTTGCTCCTAGATCCTTCATATCAAACACCCTAGCCAACTGAGCCTTTAACCTATTGATTTCGACCATGCTCTTGCTTGCCACAAGCATATCGTCAACATATAAAACCAAAATAATGAACATGCCATTTTCCAACTTTTTAAAGTAAACACAATGATCATATTCACTTCTTGTAAAATTCAGGCTCACCATGAAGGAATCAAACTTCTTGTACCATTTCCTGGGAGACTGTCTTAGGCCATATAATGACTTCTTGAGTTTTAAAAAAAAAATCTTATTGTGATCCTGAACAAACCCTCCTGGTTGTTCCATATGTATATCCTCATCTAAATATCCATGTAGAAATGTTGTTTTAACATCTAGCTTCTCTAACGCAAGATCAAGTAAATAAATTAGTGCTAACATAAAACAAACTGAAACAAGCTTCACAACTGGTGAAAAGATCTCATGAAAATCAATACCTTCCTTTTGAGAATACCCTTTGGCTACCATTCTTTCTTTATACCTTTCGACTTTATCATCAACACCATTTTTCAGTTGGTAGACCCACTTGCAACCAACAACCTTCCTGTCATTTGGAAGTTCTACCAGATACATGTTTTATTCCTTTCTAAGGCATCCATTTCTTCTTTCATAGTTTTCTTCCATTGAGCACTTTCAGATACCTTAATTGCTTCCTGAAAACAACTAGGTTCTCCATCAATAGAAACTAAAGCCATAGATGAAACATAATCGTCATACCTTGTAGGAGGATTCATGACCCGTGAATATCTCCTCAAAGATGGTTGAGGCATATCCTCAGTTTCCTGGATATTTTATGTATCTACATCTTCATCTTCTTCTTTTGGAACTTCTTCATGCTCCTTCCTTTATGAAGATGGTTGAGTTTTCAACTGATTTTTTTGAACTTGCGGTACATGTTCTTGTCTCAGTTCAACATCTACCAATTCTAATTTTAAGAGAGAGGATTCATCAAATACTACATCTTTGTTTATCATGCATTTGTGGATAGTAGGATCCCACAGACTGTACCCCTTAACTCCATCACCATAACCAACAAAGACATATTTCTTTGATCTAGGATCTAACTTAGAATGTTGATCTTTAGAAATAAGAGCATAAGCATCACAACCAAATATTCTTAGATTTGAAAAGTCACATGAATGACCTGTAAATACCTCTTATAGAATCTTACATTTTATTGCAGTTGATGGTGACCGATTTATCAGATAGCATGATGTAAGAAACACTTCTACCCACAATTCTTTTTGCATCTTGGCATTACTGAGCATGCTCCTTGTTCTCTCTAGAAGAGTCGTATTCATGTGTTCAATAACACCATTTTTCTGAGGAGTATAAATCGTGGTCTTATGTCTTTCGATCATAGCTTCCTTGAAATAGTTCTCAAATTCCACAGATGTGAACTCACCTCCATTATATGCCCTTAAACACTTGATTAACCTGTCAGTTCTATTTTCAACCAAAGTTATGATTTGCTTAAAAGTATTAAATGCATCAATTTTTATTTTAAGTAAATAGACCCAAACCTTCCTAGAGTAATCATCTATAAATGTCACAAAATATGACGATCCTCCAAGAGAAACTATAGGGGATGGTCCCCAAACATATGAATGAATTTAATCAAGGATATATTTACTTATATGTCTTCTTGCTTTAAACTTGTGTCTACACTGTTTTCCAAAAATACAATACTTGCAAAAATTCAAATTTAGAAACTTCAAACTTGGAAGTGACTTACGATCAACCAGTACCTTAAGCCTTTTCTCGCTCATATGACCCAAATGTTGATTCCATAAACGAACAAATTCACTTGCATCTTCATATTCTACCACTTCTTGATTTACCTCTATCCTTCCTTCAAGCTAACAAAGGTTCCCAATCCTATTTTCCTTCATGACTACTAATATGCCTTTGGACACCTTCAATACTCCACATTGAGTTGTACACTTGTAATCAGCTGAATCTAAAACTCCCAAAGATATCAAGTTCTTTTTAAGTTTGGGTACATGTCTTACATATGTTAATGTTCTTACAGAACCATCATGCATTCTAATCCGGATGCTACCAACTCCAACAATTTTACAAGAAAAATCATTTCCCATAAAAACAACACCATCATCAATAGATTGGTAAGTTGAGAACCAATTTCTATGAAGACAAATGTGGCTGGACGCACCAAAATATAACAACCAATGTTGATGTTGATGCAAAACATCACAAGTAGACAATACCTCATCAACCATACCTAAACTGGAACCTGAACTTGTTTCTGCTACATTAGCTTCCTTTGATTCTTTTGTGGAGTCCTCCTTGGATGCATTCTGTCTTTTTTAGCAATCCTTCTTGAGATGCCTAGATTTTCCACAGAACCAACATTTCTACTTACTCTTATTGCCTCTTGACTTAGACCTTGACGTACCCCTCTAACTTTTCCCTCTTTCTGTAGATCGACCTCTAACCACCATTTCTTATGATGTTGAGGTTTCTTTACCAGATGTTTTCCTTATCTCCTCAGACATCAAAGCTCTCATAACAGTTTCATAATCAATGGAATCTATTATGTTAAACTATACAGTTGTGACCAGATGGTCCCAAGACTCAAGCAACAAACACAGTAGTGTAACTGCCTTGTCCTCATCTTTGAAATTTACTTCCATATTAGTTAATTGACAAATCAGAGTATTGAAAACATTCAAGTGATCAATAATTTTCATACCTTCTTTCATCCACAAGCTGTATAAATGCCTCTTCAAGAAGATTCTATTTGACAAGTTCTTTGTCATATACATACTCTCCAGTTTGGTCCACAAACCTATTGTTGACGTCTCTTCGGCGATGTTAAACAACACCTCATCTTCTAGGCACAAATAAATAGTATTGAGGGCTCTTGTATCCAGATCCTCCCAATCCTCGTCTGTCATGCTTGCAGATTTCTTTTCCACTGAACTTTTCCACCTCAAACTTTCTAACTCTGCACTTTCTCCATTAGCAGAAACAATCGTCCAAAAGAAAATCACGGCTTCTAATAAACTAGTCTCTTCGATCCAGTGACCAGATTCTCTTCTCCTTCGCTCTCTGCTCCTTCAACTCTAAGCTTTGATACCACTTGTTAGGAAGCGGAAGAAAAACATAGCATATAACAGAGCATAAAATAAGCAAGATCAAACACACATTAAACCAATCACATCAATCATACACTTGACAGAGTGATTTATGTGGAAAGCCAACGAGGGAAAAAACCATGAGAAATGATTATCAATGTTCTTATTATTAAAGGGAGAATTACAATAGCTTTCATAAGCATACAATCATCCTCTCCTCACACACTCTGCTCTCTCTCTGCTCCTTGCACACGCTTGCACTCACATTGTATTCCACCTCTATGGGTATGCTCACATATATAACATCTATCACTCAGTTATACAAACTGATCATGAATAGATCACATAGTTACACGAGCACTTCATCAATAGATTGCATGCATGCCCATTAACATAGTTGCATGCATGTGGATGTGACCACATGAAGAAATTTGTTGGCACTTTTCCAGCACGTATGAGGTGAAAATGGTTCTTTGTAGCAACCCTAAATATCAATAGACATCTCAGCATTAAGGTACCCCTCAATCACCTCGATAGATCGTGTCTACAGTCCAACAGTGCCAACAATTTTTTTCATCCAGGAAAGTAATTCACCTTGGAAGTCGAGAATGAATTCCATGTGAATGGGATCCTCAGGAAATATGTGGTAGTGTGTAGCGACAAAAATCCAAGGCTCATTATAATGCTTCACCATCACCATATATTTTCCATGGCTGCCAGTTGAACAGAGCTACAATTGCAAAGGTTCTGTGGACTTCCCTTTACTGCGATTTATGTGGATCTGATCTGCGACTTGCAGTAAGGAAATTTCAATACAGAAATGAAGACTCATAGGGCCTCTTCTGTTGTGTGAGGAAATGAAGACTCATGGGGCCCTTGGAATTGTTGTGCAAATGTGATTACCAATTAATAACCCTTCAGAGTAGAGTTAACTGCATTGTCACCATTGAGGTTTCAATATTCTACATGAAGTTTCATGCAACCATGCCCAAAGTGTGGGGTTCTCCACCGATGGATTCTCCACCATGCCTACCATGATAATATGACACCTCATATAGGTCATTTTCCTTGTGCGCGTTGATATCTACAAGTATCTCGCGGAGAAAATGGATTGTATTAAACCTAGGCACCGACATGTGGAGATCGACAATCCGAAGGAAGGTACAGATTGATCTTGGTTTCTCTGGTGGTCTATCTACTTGCATTAAGTGGAAATGATGGAGAACCGGCATGGAAATCATCCCAGTCCATTGCCATAGTAGCAACGAATTCCAGGTTACATCCTCTGCGCTTGAAAACACATATCATGAATCCCACAAGCTTGGAGATATCCCACGATTTGCTTCATCCTTGGTCTCACATCCTGCGACTGGGAAATGCCATAATGGCTACAATTAATAAATTGTGGAGCAAAGAGAAATGCAAAGAGAAAGAATAGAACAGTATATTGAAATGTATAAAGAAGTACAGAAAGTACAGAAGTAAGTTGAAGAACTGAAGCACCCCAACAATAGGGAATAGCTGAGCTTATATATGCTCAAGCAAGATGGAATTAGAAAGTACAACTG
>ML809240.1:45191-62588 GCA_009831015.1 Picea engelmannii
AACTATTCGTTGATCAGTGATGGTTTCACCAATGAGTCTGATCTGGTTCACGATGCCCATGACTCTGGTCATGAACTGATCTACAGTTTCAGACTCTGTCATCCTGAGAGTCTCGAATTGTGTCCACAAGGACTGCAGTTTAAATGTTTTTACCCTGTCATTTCCTTGATAGGACATTTTTAGGATGTCCCAGGCCTGTTTGGAAGTACCAGCGCATGTGATTTTCGAAAAAATCGAATCATCCACAGAGTTTTGTATCCAAAATTTTGCTTTGTTTTCCTTGGTCCTCAGAGTTGCCTGAGCAATTCTCTGAGCATTTGTCATGGCAGTGAGGGCAGCTGGATCTGGTTCTACATAGCCAAGATCCATTGGTTCCCAACACTCTTGTGCTTGCAGGAACGATCTCATCCGAAGAGACCAAAATTCATAATTCTTTCCCAGAAGAATCGGACCCTGAGTCGGGCCGAGATTGCTGGTCGACACCATTTAAAAAAAATGTTGAAAAAAATAGAGGGAAAAATTTGTATTTACCTCCAATCTCAGAGATTGTCGATTCGCCGATGGCCGATGGGAGCTTATCGGGATTTAGATGGCCCTTGGTCTCCTTGCAATGTGACCACGTGCTTTAATGTTAAGGTGATACGGGCTTTTCCCGTTCTTTGACTTTCAAATCGCCGAAACACGAAAAAAAAATCGCCTTTGGACTTTTCAACGGTCCAGATCTGCACTGATCGGACGGTCCAGATCGTATCGGGATATCGCGAATCGGGATTTCGCGATTTCTGATGTCGAGGTTTTTCTGTGCCTTCGATTTCCGATCGCCGATTTTCCGATGGCGCTGTTCTATCGGGACTTTTCCCGATGGCTCCGATCTGCGACACACGTCCTCAACAGATGGACGGTCATGATCTCTCCTCGCGATTTCGCGATAGGTTATGTCCCAGACCTCTTGTCTCCAGGATCCGCGAAATGTCGAATCCCGAAAAACCGATGAAGTCGCTTATTGGGACTTTTCCCGAAAGCTTCGATCTCTACCATGCATCCTAAACAAATGGACGGCTATATTTGCGTCGGGGATTTCACTGGCAAGAAAACCCGATCACTCATTCTCGGGTTTCACGATTTCTCGAATCCCGATATGTCGATGGCGCTTTCCTCTTCGGGACTTTTTCCGAGTCCCTGGATTTGCACCACATGTCCTTGAAAGATGGACGGTCCTGATTCAGCCTCGGGATATCGCGACTTGCGATGCTCCGAATTGTTGTCACCTTGAAACTCCGAATGTTGATACGTTGACGACGCCCTCGATGTCCGCCACGTGTCTAGGAGATATCGACGGCTGAGATCTGATCGGGATTTCACGTATCGCGATTTCGCGAGTTGCAATATCAAGTTTCTTTGACAGCTTGAAACCCCGAATGCCGAAATGCCGACGGGCGCTGCAATTTTCGCCACATGTCCTAACAAACGGACGGCTGAGATCTTATCGCTATATCACATATCGGAGTTTTAGAGAGCAGTTTTCTTTGCTCGTCCAACTCCCGATTCCCAATTTTGCGATGGAATAGGATCTTTCCACATGTCTCTTGATCGGACGATCAAGGTGACGTCGGGATTTCACGACTTCACAAGTCAAAATCACTCCTGTGCACTGCAGAGGACTAAACCTCGTGTACCTTCTCGCTGATCCAACGGCTGTCGGTCCTTTGTGCAAGATCTGACGGCTGAAATGCATTCGCCTTTTCCATGCTCTCCTTCTTCCCTTCTGGACTAGTTTCTCGCCTCAGATATGTTCGCAAGATGAATCTTTCAGTCTTAATGGCTATTCTTGGCATGTTTGACGTGATCTTTCCCGAATTTAACAGAATTTTCTCCTGCGGAAGAAAAGATTCGTGAATCTTTCAAAGATTTGAAAGAATTTCACGAATTCTTCATTCTATGTCCTCAATCTTTAACAGATGTGAGGGAAATTTTTTGAGTTCTTTAAAATTTCTCGCCTCCTCCAGCTTTTCTTCGTCAATCTTTGACGATTCTTGAAAAGATTACAAGAATCTTTACTGTTTCTTCTTCTGCGTTCTCTTCATCCAGGATCTTTCGAGCGTTGTACGCTCTGCTTCCTCCACAAGCTTGTTACGACGATCTTTAAAGAGTATTACGGCCAGCTCTCCAAGCCTTGTGAAAAAACTGTGTCACGTGCTCTCAAGATGCGTGTAAGCTCTACGCTGTGAGGATCGTGTTGCTCTCCCAACTGTGTGAAGAGGCTTACTGCTGAAGCTCTGATACCATGATAAATTGTGGAGCAAAGAGAAATGCAGAGAGAAAGAATAGAATAGTTTATTGAAATGTATAAAGAAGTACAGAAAGTACAGAAGTAAGTTGAAGAACTGAAGCACCCCAACAATAGGGAATAGCTGAGCTTATATATGCTCAAGCAAGACAGAATTAGAAAGTACAACTGTCCAGTACAGCTGGCAGTGTACGGTCATACTGTTGAGGGTACAATATATTTAACAACAATTACCATGAGAAATCGTTGCACCGATGGATGTATCCATGAGAGGTTGAGGGAGAATATCTCCACGATTTTAGATGGTGTTGCAATTCAACGTTTGCACCATCACCAAGTTGGTACACAGGTCGAATCAAGTGATTGTTCGCTAGTTAAACGATCAAGATGAAGTAGCAAGGCTCCAATATCAAAGTTTTTGCTCGACGTGTTGGTATTCTGATTATTATTGCAAGGTTTTTCTCGCCATGGCGGGTTCTCCTCCCATGATGGCTTGATTCCCATATCACGACCAGTCTAGAGATGGGTGCATGAGCTTGATCTCTCTGCTTGTTTTGGTAATAACTATGCTAGGAAATGCCTCCACATATGGTGACGTACTAAAACATGGTCCCACAATGCAGACATCCAATGGGACGAAACCTGTGGAAAAATACTGATATGGATCTGTGAAGCCCATAGTATTATCATTCGATGTCATAAGGGTGTCATGATTTCTTTGGAGATGATGCTTCTCGTGTACGGACATTAAGAAGGCATTAAGATGCATGTAGTCCTATCTCATGAAGATTCTGTTAGGTTGGCACCATTGTTCGTGTGCATAAAGAATGTAATCTTGAGCATCGACCCTGAACTGTACAACGTAGTAATGAATGTTGTGAAAACGAGCCTTTGGAGGCTTTCCTCTGATTTTTAATTTTAAATCTCGTAGGTTAAACGTTCTATTAAATGAGAGATTTTTGGGGGGGGTATTTGTTTGAAATCTTGAGAAATTGTTAGATTTATAGATTTATTTCTGTATAATCCTAGTGTTTTATAGGTTTTTCAACATGTTGAATCTATTTCTGCATTTAAAAATGGATTTTGAACAACAAAAAATAGTGGATTCAGACCAAAAAAAAAATCATTTCATAAAACAGCTAAACAACCATTTTTTTAAATCCATTTTATACCCCATATCTCGAGGATTTGTTTTCTTATGGTTGGAGAGGTCGGGCCATGGATGTTTTATAATGCACTCTAAATACATCCCTTTTTACATAAGTTAGGTTTTCTAGGGGCCACGACAACAAAGACAATGGGATTTAAAATTTGACGACTCCCAAATCTCTTTTCATCATCCATTGATCTTCATATGGTCATCGTCGATTTATCTTATATGGTTATTAAGAAAAACCATATTTACATGAAGCTCGGAGATTGGATCCTTCACATCGTCCCTCTATTGACAATTGGTGATAACTCTTCCAACCTTTCAAGTATAAGGGGGAGAGTTTGTGAGCTCATTCAGAGGGATAATTGAGCCCCACTTGGGATAAGTCTTGTGGGAGAGTTTGTGAGCTCCTTCAGAGGGATAATTCAGCCCTATTTGGGATAAGTCTTGTAACCATTGTTGAGTGAGAGGCATTATTTTTTCCTAAACCTTATTTGGTAACATTTTAAGCTTGTCCATGAGTGTTTTATAAAGTCTTGGAAAGTATGGTTTTGCTTAAACATTTTTAAAAAATTGTGATCCATGTATTATCAGCTACAAATTTGCATTGATGCAAGTGTTGGCATTGACATCCTCATTCCGAAGTACAAATGTGAAGGAGAAGAAAGATGTGGATTTTCAGAGACATTTTTTATGCAGATCGAGCCATGGGGAAGTGCATCGTGGAGTGTAAGACTCTTCCTAGAAGTTGGTAAAGGTAGTTGCGAGGATTCAAGTTACAGTTTCTCTCTATACTTTTGGAGGAGCAATTTTATTTTTTTGTGGGGAGGTATGATCTAGGAGGATCTCCACTTCCAATGAAGAAGTCTCAAACAAACTTCCCGACATTATGGACAAGGTGTATTACTCTTTATACACCAATTCTAAAGTTCATTAAAATTTTGGTAAAGGGTGAAATGATTAATTATACATGATTAATAAGTTACAGTTTCTCTCTATACTTTTGGAGGACCAAAAAAAAAAATTGTGGGGAGGTTTGATGCAGGAGGATCTCCACTTCCAATGAAGAAGTCTCAAACAAATTTCCCCAACATTATGGACAAGGTGTATTACTCTTTATACACCAAGTCTAAAGCTCATTAAAATTTTGGTAAAGGGTGAAATGATTAATCATACATGATTAATAATTTTGAGCATAATGTGTTCATGTATTTTTCATTAAATTTGTAAAAAAAGGAAATTAAATTAAGTGTGAGAATCCACCTCACAACTAGTTTTCTAGTTTCAAAGGGAGGTTAGAGTCTCATGAGTTGTTTGAGATTCTTCCTCATTATATCCCAAGTAGTTTCCTAGTCTCAAGGTGAGGTTAAGAGTCTCATAGGTTGATTTGAGATTATTTCTCATTTTTGTCCTTGTTATTAGATCCTAAATTTGTGGATCTTGTCTCCTTGAATTATGGAGTTAAAGAAACTATATAAAATTCTTATGTAAGATCTAGGTTTCATCCCTTTTTGGATCCCTTTATGGATCTTGGAGAGATATCTCGAGAGAGCTTGGAAGAAATGAATTTAGTCCTTCTCGTGTTTGAATAAATGTCACTTAAGTGAGAGCCTTAATTTCTCTTTGTATAAGAGAAGGTTTCTCTAGGTTTTCATCCCTATATGGAGCATGTGCCACATTTTGTGAGAAGGTTTCAACCCTTGTTAAAGGAAGGATAATAAAGTGATTTGTATTCCAAGCATATCTGAAGTTGTAGTCAACATATTCTGGTGAACTACGTTGACACATGGGTGTCAAATTATATGTGTGAGTTCTAATTGCATTCTCGCTTGATTAAATAGAGATTTAATTGCACATATGCACATAATTATGACAATTTGCTCACGTTTATATGCCTTGTTAAGAAATTGTTTGCTCATCTTCACATGTGATGAAGCGTCAGTAAAATATCCTCATCATAGATTTTTGTAGAGAAAGATCTTAAAGAAATTCTCAGATCATCAACAATTTAATCAATTAAATTGCCCGACAATATATTTCAAGGAGACCTCAGGAAAATCAATCCACCATCATTTGATGGAGAGAATAGGAAGGGAGAATATGTTGAAGCCTGTTTTTGGGGTATGAGGGAATATTTCCAGTTGCATGATTACCCATTGCATGTAGAAGCGAAAATTGCAATTTACAATCTTCAAGTGAAAGCATCTATGTGGTGGGATAAGATCAAGTAGGTTAATCATATTGATGAGAAGAGGATCTCATGGGGCCATTTCAAGATATGTTCCAATAGAATTACTTGTCAAAGAAACATTATGACAAGAATATGCAAGATTTCTTTGAACTCGAGTTTAGAAGGATGACCATGGATGAGTATGAGAAGAAATTCCTAGAGATTTTGAGGTATGTGGACTTCATCATGGATGAGAAGGTAAAAATTAAGAGGTTCTTGAGTGGTTTTCCATCATTTTACAAAGATAAAATCCAATTTGATGAGTCTAGAACCTTGGAAGAATCTATTAGGAAGGCTTAGTATTTTTATGAATAGAACAAAGGAAGATCATCTTTCCAAAAGTCTTGGGATGATAAGAAGAGAGGCAAGATGGATCGGATAAAGAAAATATTCAATTTGTCTTTCATTAGGAATAGCCCTGAAACATATCAGCAAGGGAAACCATTACAAGGTGAATAGAAAATGATAGATTCATTGGGAAAGAGGCCAAGACAACATCCCATAAACTATTGGGGATGTGAAGGAGACCACTTGTATAAGGATTGTCCTCACAAGAGAGATAGGATGAGGACTATGCACAACATTGAGGAAGATAATATAGTGAATGACATGGGAAGGAGCATGCCAAGGATTTATGTAGCCTTAGAAAATAGACAAACAAACTACCAATCCCACATGATTGGTAGAAGGTAAGATTGATAATCATCCCATAGTTATTTTGATTGATTCTAGAGCTAGTCATAGCTATATAGATCCAAAAATAATTGAAAATATTAAATTTAAGAGATGTAAGCATGAAAATTCTTGGTTGGTTCAGCGACCCATTGGAACCAAGAGTAAAATCAATGAACTTGTCAAGGATTGCTCAGTTAGCATTAATGGAGTTAGCACTAAGGAATATTTAAACATCATACCACTTGGGTCATATGATTTCTTAATTGGTATGGATTGGTTGGACAAGCATCATGTTGTTCTAGATTTATACAAGAAGGATTTCACATGCCTTGATGAAGAATAGAACTCGAGGATGGTGCAAGGTGTTCCAAGACCTATATCCATCAAAAATATTTCAACATTATAGATGAAAATAAGTTTTAGGAAAGGGTGCCAAATATATGTCGCTCATATGGAAGAGCCAACAAAGGATAAGGAGCCAAGTCTCGAAGATAATCCACTTTTGAAGGAGTATGAAGATGTGTTTTGGAAGTTTCTAGGATTTCCATTGAAAATAGATATTAACTTCTCTATTGACTTAATGTCTAGAACTGCCTCAGTGTCCAAAAATCCCTATATAACGAGCACATCAGAGATAAAATAATTGTAGATGTAGCTATAAGAATTATTGAAGAAGGGGTATATACACCTAAGTGTCTCACCTTGGGGTGCCTCAGTGCTCTTTGTGAAGAAAAATGATGGAACTCTTAGGTTGTGTGTTGACTTCAGATAACTTAATAAGGTTACCGTAAAGAACATGTACCCTCTACCATGGATTGATGATCTCTTCGATCAACTAAAATGAGCAAGGATATTTTCCAATATTGACCCGAGGTCAGGTTACCGTCAGGTGAAAATGAGAGAATAAGATTGTAACATCCCCGCTATAATCCCCAGTTTAATTAATGCTTAATGTGGATATAATATGTGGCTACATCCAAGCGATGCATATGCGAAATGTATTTCTAAATTTTAATAACAAAATGTGATGCTAGTTGTTAAGGGGACATCGACAAAGATGGGGTTTGAATTAATCCACAAGAGAGGGGAGGGTCTAAGAGAATGGCCAAGAGGGATCCAAAGTGGAATTACCCATGTCTATTAATTCCACCCACATTCCTAAATTTTATTTTCATTATGTATTAAACTCTAGTTTATGATTGAGTATCCCCAAAGAGAATCATTGAATGCATGTAAGAGGGTAGGTGTGATAAGTCACATCCCATAGTTATTGGGATCACGTGGGATGAGTACAATCATCTTGGGGAAGTATGTGAGTCAAGGAAGTAAGAAAAATGAGAGAAATTTGTATGGGATGCTACAACAACTTTAGATAGTCAATGTTTTTGCATGAAGAACAAGTAGAGAGAAGAAAAGAGAGCTTGGCATTGGAACATCCATAGAGGGTCAATTCTAGAGCATGATAGAGCATTTCTGGAGTGTATTATAAGCTGGAGACTGAAGAGCTAGGTTTTCAATTCTAGAGATTGAACTCTTGTGTGAGTTGCATTTTAACAACAAGTGCTTGTCATTGTTTGTTGGCAGTTTCCTAGCAGTGAGTTCCTTTGATTTTCCTATATGAGAGATTCCTAGTTACATGTGTGAGAGAGACCCTGATAAATGAATGGGACACCCGAGGGACTGATATCAATTAAGGGGTACATTCCTTGGGTTGGGAAGGTCAAGAGAAAGAAAGATGGTGGAAAATCAGTGTAGTTGTAGGAGAATATCTGTGGGTTGTGGATTTTTAAGTTGTCAGTGGACAATGAGAGACCACACTCTTTTGAGGATTTCTAGCCCCATCTTGGCGGTGACTTGTTGTTTATATTTGTAACAACAAGTCTATGGTTTGGTGGAAAATCTCTCCCAAACAGTTGGTTGCACAACTGTTATTAAAAGATAAGTGTTTTGTTTATCTTTTGTCTTGTATTTGTGAGTTAAATTGTTGTGCATGAACTTTGATTTATATGTTTTTGTAATGAGTTATTAGCTACATTTCATGTCTATTTTAGAATTTTTTAGATGCATCAAGCTAATGGTTTCAACTATAGTGAAATATCATTGTAATATGTAATTGATAAGCTACATGAAATTAGTTAGTTAGCAGAATGATTTTAGTTTATGAGCATTTTGCACATAATGGACCTCAACTGGGCTGGGGGCGTTACATCATGGTATCATATCCTCTAGTTCAAAAATCAGGCTTGTATGGGCTAAGATAGGTGTGAATTGGGGAAATTCATTATTGTAGATTTTGATTTGTACGAATTTGGGGGGAAACGATGGAAAATTATAGAGAAATCCCCAAATTGATGAGAAAAAATCAAATTTCAAGGACTCGAAACTATTTAAGAGGTTCATTGGAGCCAATCTGCAAAGTTACAGAGTTAAATTCAACTTGGAATGGTCGAATTTGATGTTTTAATGGTCATTGTAGAGTTGCAGGATGTTTGGTGGATCAACGGTCAGGATCACGTTTGATCTCAACATCAACGACTAAGATTCACTTTAATAAATTTTAAAAATTCACAAGGTTTCGACCATTTGAAAGGTTGAGTAGATCAACGATCGAGATTCATTTTCTATAGTTTGGAAGTTGAAGCAGATTGATGGTCTAGATCAGTTTCAACCATTTGGAATTTGGAGTCGATCGATGGTCCAAATTCATTGGGAACTTGGTCAAAATTTATAAGTGTCAAAAATTCACAAAGATAAATCATCAACAATCGATGGTCATGTCAACCAAATTGGCGAAGCATTTGGTTCATCCAAAATAAATCTTCGATGGTCGATGGTCGGGTGTCGGCTGATTCGGCGAGTGTTTCGATCGAGCAAGAGAAGTTGTCAATGGTCGATGGGTTGATGGTCGGGTGTTGGTCGATTCAGTGAGGTTTTTTAATTTTCCAAGAGAAATGACCAATCGACGATGAAGGAAAGAAGGCGATAACATGTCATTGTGACATCATCATCCATGTGTCATGCCACATCAGCTAAGTTGACAACTTGAGATGATGTGTCATGCCACGTCAACCAAGAAATGGTCGATGGTCGATGGTCATGTTGGTCTAATTAGATAAGTATTTCATCATTCAACGGGGATCTCCGATGGTTGAAGGAAAATGGTCACATTGGCCGATTTAGAGATGTGTTGCAAGTGGTTTCCAAGAAAAATGACCGAGGGTCGATGTCCAATGATCGAGCATCGGGGAGAATCATGAACAATTTTGGTTCGGTAGTGAGAATCATTGATCGATCGTCGATGGATTTCAGATCAACGACTCATATTTCATTTGATTTGAGATCAACGAATCAGATTTGAAAGGTTGTTATAACATAAAAACAATCAATTTTATATGAAAATTTTCATATTTTTTAAGGTCATTAACTTTCGGGGAAATTTTGAGTCCCTAAATGAAGTTTTCAGACAATCAAAACCCATAAGAATGGAGTATACCAAGGTACACTATGTCTCTGAGGCTCAAATAAAATAACTCAAAGAGAGCTATCTGATGAGCTATCCCAAGCGTAACACCAGAAATAGTATGAGAAAGTTACAACTAAAATAGTTAAGATAAAAATTTTGCATCAAATCACTTCCAGAGGGCGTAACTCCTTGCTCATAAGTATGTTTGGGGAACATGAGCAGTATATGGAAATATTATGATCCATAGATCCATATTTGGGATATGGGTAGCTAAAAATGTGCAGGAAGAGAAAGAAGACACCTATAGCATACATGGATAAATTGGGTAAAATAGCCTAAGCTTCTATGGACCATAACTTTCAACTCGGAACTCAGATTTGAGAAAACAAATAGTCACTGGAAAGGTATTAAGGAGAAGAAGACATCCATACACCCATAAATTTTAATTGGGCATTAAAAATTTCTCAGAAAGTAATAAACATATTTCTATAACAATAAATAAGTGAAAATTTACAACATGTAAATGTTGTAACTTTTTGCTCAGAACTCAGATTGAGGCATAAGTATAGCCATTGGAAATTTGTTTCAGATAAGAATGCATATAAGGAATCATATTTTGAATTGGTTCATTGTGTTCTTCATAATTTGATGAGAAGAATAACCAATATTCTAATTGACGAAATGTTTTATGTTATGCATGTTCTAATAGTAATTATTACATGCATATTTCTTGCAAAATTAGAGGTACAGGAAAACAAATTCGGTTCTTATATGAGGATTGTAGTTACAGAAGATGATAAAGGATATTATATCCATGAGGAGGAAATCATAGGTCTTTAGGTTAGCATAAGAAATGCAGAGACATATTCAAATGGATGAAGAGACGGGCAAGAGCCTGTAACTATGAGAAGATTTCATAGGGAACTGCATAGATATAGAGTAGATAATGAAAGGATTATGAAGGATCAGGAAGAGATACTTCAAAGTTTAAATATGTTTCATAATCAAGTTAACAAAGAATATGGAACAAAGAAAGAAGCTAGTGCTAGAAAAGTGACCACATCCAGATCCCATAGCAGGAGGGATGATCATGGAAATGGAAGGAAGTTAAGAAGAATGAGTAGGAGCCATCATTATCGAAGGAAATCCACTTGAATAACTCATGCAATTTCAGGTCCAGAGAGCAGCCCAAGGGTGTCTATTGTCCCGAGGTAAAAGAGAAGGCCTAAGGAATACATCTTTCAAGGTGAACTCAGGAAAAATAATCCACCAAATTTCAATGGTGAAGATAGGAAAGGAGAATATGTTGAGGCCTAAATGTTCGAAATGAAGAAATATTTCCAGCTGCATGATTACCCCTCAAGGGTAGAAGCTAGAATTTCCACCTACCACTTGCAAGGAAAGGTATCCATGTGGTGGGATCAACTTAAGAAAGCCAGGTACCTTGATGAGAAAAGGATCGCATGGAGGCAATTCAAAGAATATTTCCAAGAGAAATATGTGTCTAAGCATTATTATGAAAGGAATATGAAAGACTTATTTGAACTCAAGTTAGGAACCATGACAATGGATGAATATGAGAAGAATTTATTTGAATTTTTTAAGTATGTTGACTTCATAAATGATGAAAAGGTCAAAATCGAAAGATTTCTAAGCAGGTTACCCTCCTTCTATAGTGACAAGATACAATATGATAACCCCAAGACTTTGGAGGAAGCCATGAGGACAACAAAGCATATTTATGATCGGAGTATAGGAAGGCCAAGCCAATTTTCTAAAAATCTTGGAATGACCAGATGAAATGGAAAAATGATCAAAGGCATAAAGGTTTTAAGACACCCTTTTTCAATAATAGCACCCAAGAAAATTAGCAAGGTCAGTCAACCCAAAATGAGCACAAGATTGTAGATTCATTTGGGAAAATACCAAGGCAATAGTTGTACAATGTTGTGGATCTCAGGAAAATCACTTATATAGGGACTTCCCTCAGAAAGGAGAAAGAATGAGGAATTTCCACAACATTTAGGAGTTTGAAATAGTGGAATACATGGGAGGAAACATGCCAAGGATTTATGCATCATTGGACAACAAACAAGAAGAATATCAATCCCTCATGATTGAAGTGGAAGGTAAGATTGAAAACTATCCCATAGCAATTTTAATTGATTCTGTAGCTAGCCATATTGACATAAATGCTAACATTGTTGAAATATTTCACTTGCAAAGGAGTAAGCATAAGAAATATTGGTTAGTTCAGTTAGCCAAAAGGGCAAAGAAGAAGATCAATGAGTTGGTTAAATATTGTCCAATAGACATGAATGGGATCAACACAAAGGTAGATGTGAACATAATACCATTGGGTTCATATGATTGTCTAATTGGCATGGATTGGTTGGAAAAATACCATGATATCCTAGACTGCCACAACAAGACAATCACATGTCTTGATGAATAAGGGAATCAAGGCATTGTTAAAGGCATTCCAAGAGCTATAGTTTTTAGAGAGATTTCATCTATGTAGTTGAAAAAGATTTTCAGGAAGGGATGTTAGATTTTTATATCCCATATGGAAGAGGCAACCAAAGATAAAATATTGAAGTCCATCTGGTGTTGAGGTATTTTGAAGATGGTTTTAGGGATATCACGAGATTTCCACAAAAGAGAGATAATGATTTCTCTATTGATTTGGTTCCAAGAGCTACCCCAGTGTCCAAGACACCTTACAGAATGGGCACACCATAATTGAAGGAGTTGCAGATGCAGCTTGAAGAATTATTAAAGATGGGGTATATACAACCAAGTGTGTCACCTTGGGGAGCCTCATTTCTTTTTGTGAAGAATAAATATGGAACCTTAAGGCCTTGTGTTGATTTCAGATAGTTGAATAAGGTCTCCATAAAGAAAAAATATGATTTTCCTAGGATTGATGATTTGTTCGATTAGCTGAAAGGTGCAATAATATTTTCCAAGATTGAATTGAGATCAGGTTATCACCAAGTAAGGATAATGGAAGAAAACATTAGCAAGACAACATTCATGGCAATATATGGGAATTATGAATTCACAATATGCCATTTGGACTATCAAATGCACCAATAGTTTTATGTTCTTGATGAATGGAGTGTTCAGAGAGTACCTAGAAAAGTTTGTAATTATTTTCCTAGATGATATACTCATATAATCTAAGTTAGAAGAGGAACATAAGGATCATTTGAGAATGGTGTTGCAAGTTTTAAGAGAGCATAAATTGTATTCTAAGCTAAGTAAGTGCATCTTTTATCAAAATAAGATTCACTACTTGAGGCATATAATTTTAGCATAAGGGATAGAAGTGAATCCTGAGAAGATAGAGGACATTAAAGGATGGTTAGTTCCAAGAAATGTCATAGAAGTTATATCATTCATGGGTCTTGTCATTTATTACTGAATATTCAAAAAAGAATTCTTAGAGATTGAAATCCCAATCACTTATTTGCAAAAGAAGGGAGTGAAGTTTGAATGGACTTCCAAGTGTGAAGAGAGCTTTCAACAATTGAAAGACATTTTGACAAGTGTGCCAATATTAAATATTGCAGATCTGGATAAATATTTTTTTGTGTGCATTGATGCATTCAAGGAAGGGATCGGTGGAGTTCTTAGTCAAAAATATCATGTGGTATTCCATGAGTCCAAAAAATAAAAGGAGCATGAGAGGAATTATGCTACACATGAACTAGATTTAGTAGCAATTGTACATGCATTAAAAATGTGGAGACATTACCTCATGTGGAGGAAATTTTAGCTAAAGAAATACCACTTTGGTCTGAAACATTTATTTGGACATCCAACATTAAATTCCATAAAAACTAGATGGATGGAATTTTTGAATGAATATGACTTTGAAATTAAGCATATAAAGGGAAAGGAGGATCAAGTGGTTGATGCACTCAGCAGGAAATCTCATGAGTAGCATATTGCAACAATTAGCATGTATAGGACTGATCTAAAAGAAAAAATTATTGCAACAACAAATTTAGATCAACAATGTCTAAAAATAAAAGAAACATTACATCAAGGTAATTTTGAGCATAAATTTAACTATTATGAGATGAAAGAAGATGGAATTCTCATATACAAAGGAAAGGTATATGTGTTGAATTCTAGTGAGTTGAAAAATGTAGTGTTGAAGGAAATGCATAATGTGGCATATGATGGTACCCAATTTATTAGAAAACCATTGCAACAGTAAGAAGCCAATAGTTTTGGCCAGGAATGAAGAAATAAGTGGCTAATTATATAGACACATGTCTAGAGTGTCAGAAGGTGAAGATTGAGCATATAAATCCAGCAAGGATATTGCAACCATTGCCTATTCCAAAATGGAAGTGGGAAGTTGTTACAATGGATTTTATTACTAAGCTTCCCAGAACAGTGAAGCAACATGATTCCATCATGGTCGTGGCATATAAATTAACTAAGGAAACACATTTTGTTCCAATGGAGACAACACACAAGGAAATAAATATTGTAGAAATATATATGAAGGAAGTTTCCAGGCTACATGGAGTGCCTAAGGAAATAGTTTCAGACAAAGGTCCAAAGTTTACATCTAATTTTTGGAAGGGTTTGTTCAAAGGATTTGGAAAAAATTTAAATCTTAATACAAATTATCACCAAGAGTCAAATGGGCAGACACAAAAGACTAACAAAATAATTGAGCACATGATTAGAATGTATGTGATGGATCAACCATCAAAGTGGGAGGATTATATCCATTTAGTAGAGTTTTCTTACAATAATGGGTATTGGGCCTCATTGAAAATGAGTCAATTTGAGGCATTGTATGAGAGGAAGTCTAACACACCAATGAGTTGGGATGATCCAATAGGCCGAGCACTTGTTGGGCCAGATTTTTAAAAGGAAATGGAAAAGATCAAGCATAATTTAAAGGCTTCCCGGGATAGGTAGAAACGTTATGCAGACAATAATAGAGTGTTTAGATATTTTAAAGTGGGAGAACATGTGTTTTTAAAAGTTAAGGTGAAAAGAAGTTCACTAACATTAGGAAGTTTCCAAAAGTTGGAAGCAAGATATTGTGGACCTTTTAAAATCTTAGAAAAGATAGAGGCAGTTCCATACATGATAGCATTTCCTGCATCCATGAGAGTGCATAATGTATTTCATGTGTCATTATTAAATAAATATGTGTTTGAACCTAACCACATAATTGATTGGAATTTGATCCAGGTGGAGAACGAAGGGGATTTCTAGGTGGAACCAGTACGCATCCTGGACCAAAAATTCAAAGTTCTTATGAACAAATCCATAGGGATGGTAAAGGTTCAATGGACCTAATACAATCTTGAATATTCTACATGGGATAATGAAGAAAACATGAGGAAATAATACCCACAAATTTTTGACAATTTAAAAAAAAAATAAAAAAATGCAAGACTCCATTTTTAGTATCTAGAGTTATATAACCACATCTCAGAGTCCTAGACAACTGTGTTGGGGGGCCTAATTAAAGAATGGAACATTCCTTAGGTTATCCCTGATAAACGAATGGTACATTCCTTGGTTTAGCCCTGATAAATGAATGGTGCATTCCTTGGGTCAGCGAGTTGAGAGGAGCAAGAGATTTTGGTCAGAACTATTGTTGGAGTTGTAAAATTGTAGATTTTGTTTCTTTAAGCATTGTGATGTAAATTTGTGTATGTATGTATATCAACATAGTGTGAAACAAGGATGGTTAAAATTTGTAAGGTATGAGGAACTTAACATACCCACTATAATTCTTAGTTTAATTAATTCGTAATGTAGATATAATACGTGGCTACGACCAAGCGATGCATATGCGAAATGTATTTTTGAATTTTAATAATAAAATGTGATGTCAAATACTAAGGGGATATGAAAAAATATGGGGGGGGTATGAATTAATTCACAAGAGTGGGGAGGGTATAAGAGAATTTCCAAGAGGGGTCCAAAGGGGAATTACTCATGTCTATTAATTCCACCCACATTCTTGAATTTGATTATCATTATGTATTAAACTCTAGATTCTGATTGAGTGTCACAAAAGTCAATCATGGAATGATTGTAAGAGAGTGGGTGTGAGAATTCACATCCCATATTTATTGGGAGCATGGAGGATGAGTACAATCAGCCTGGGGAAGTGTGTGAGTCAAGTAAGTAATCCAAATGAGAGAAATATGTATGGATTGCTACCACATTTTTAGACAATCAATGTTTTTGCATGAACAATAAGTAGAGAGCAGAAAAGAGAGCTTGGAGCTGGAGAAGCCAGGGAGGGAGAATTATAGAGAATGATAGCGTGTTTCTTGAGTGTATTTAGATTTGGAGACTGAAGATCCATGTTGTCAGGCCTGAAAAGTGAACTCTTGTGTGAGTTTCATTGTAACAACAAGTGTTTGTTGTTGTTTGTTGGCAGTTTTATTAGTAGTGAGTTTCCTTGAGTTTCCCAACTGAGAGATTCATGGTTACCTGTTGTTACACATTATTTTCATCATCCCTATGACCGTTAATGATGTAAACCTATATGTTTCCTTCAGAAGGGTCAGTGGCCTGAGTTCCTGAAGAAAGAGGGGAGAAGAACTTTTCCTGAGAAAAGAAGTTGCATTTTCCTGTGTAAAAACTGTTAGAATATAGAAGATGGTGTGCTCATTTTACCATTGACGATACCCTCGTCACCCAACCACAGGCCAACGCCTCCCTCTGAGCACCTTAACCTTGACCTGAGAATTCCTCTGGAAGCAAACCCTAGGCTAGATGGCCAAACAAAGAGTAGCGCATCAATCCCCAAGGATAGTGCATCACAAAAGACTGATCAGATGTTCCAAACCCTAGCCAAGAGATATCCAAGCCAATACTGAAACTAGCTGCTGCTGCAGCTGCACCTGCAACCCTCCTTCAAACCTGCGCACCAGACTGCAACTGCAGTGCGCACCAACTGGGAAAACTGCAGTCCTGAGATGTTGTCAAATGAGAACTGGCGCCCTATATTTATAGTAATCCTGCCAGTTTACTGGGGCCGTCTTCTCTTTCTGGGTATGTGTCTGTTCAGTATATTATTATTAATTCTGGCCGACTTCTTCTCTTGGAGGCTAATAGCCTAATATANTTCTCTTGCTTCCTGGAGTCTTCTATTCTCGTCAGGTTCACACGTGGGGGTAAATACCTCCCACAACTACCATAATATTAGCACTCCCTCCTAGCTAGAGAGGTATTTACAGGTAATGGTCTTGAGCAAAAAATATACCATTTACCCGGTAGCATCAATATAGTCATCTAGACTATTTCATGACTAGATCATGAGCATCACCATCACCATGAGCTGCATCATATCTCGAAACCATACTTCATCTGAGTAGTTAGATATGATGCTGGATAAGTCACTCTCACCATGGAGTGATACAGGAGGAGTAAAAGCTATGAACTGTTTTTCGTCTGGAAAATCTTTGTTCATCATTCATCTGAATGATCATCTCCAATAATCTGTTGATAGTCTTCAAGGCAATTAGAACAAGGATAGAACACACCTGTGTCTATTCATAGTAGTACACAACTACAATTCAGTGGTTAACTAC
>ML809240.1:98020-126280 GCA_009831015.1 Picea engelmannii
CTATAAAGATTGTTGTGTTTTATTGTATGATTCCTTGATCACATACATAGGTTTATATTGAGTTTATGCTATTACTATCACTTTGGTTGGTTGCGTTCTTTTGCAGGTTCATCATTGTATGAGTGTTGGAACGAAGATAGGATGGCGAAGGAAAGAGGAAGCAACATTTAAACGGTATGTCACTCATCCCTCTTTAGTTAATAAATTCAATATCTAAAACTTAAGGAAAGCGTCATGTTCTGGTGTGTTTTGTACTAGATCTAGGTGGATCTAGGGAGATCAGTTAGTGTTCGCACCTACCGATTTGTTCGATAACACTTGTGATAAAGAGACTCTAATAAAAAAAATGGGACACCTGAGGGACTGATATCAGTGAAGGGGCACATTCCTTTGTTTGGGTAGGTCAAGAGGAATAGAGCTAGTGGAAAATAGAAATAGTTGTAGGAGAATATCAGTGGGTTGTGTATTTTTGAGCTGTGAGTGGACAGTGAGAGACCACCCTCTTTTATGGATTTCTATCCCTAGCTTGGGGGTGACTTTTTATTGATATTTGGAACAAAATTTTTATGGTTGGGTGGAACGTCCATCCCAAGCAGCTGGTTGCACAACTATTGTTAACAAGATAAGTGTTTTATCTGTTTTATATCTTGTATTTATGAGTTAAATTGTTTTGCATGAACTATGTGTATGAGACTGATTTATATGTTATTGTAATGATTTATTAGCTACATTTCATGTCTATATTAGAATGTTGTAGATGCATCAAGTTAATGGTATCATATAATAGTTAAATCCAGTTGTAATATGTAGTTGATAAGATATAGGAAATTAGTTAGTTAGCATAATTCTTTTAGTTTTTTATGAGTATTCCACACGTAATGGACCTCAGCTGGGCTAGGGGATGTTACAAAGACACTATAAATATAGCATTCATAACATGATATGGCCATTATGAGTTCTTGGTGGCGCCATTTGGATTGACAAATGCACCAACTACTTTTATGTGTCTAATGAATGGAGTGTTCAAAGATTACCTGGACAAATTTGTCATTGCCTTCTTGGATGATATTCTCATCTACTCCAAGATAAAGGAGTATCATGAGAAAAATTTGAGGATGGTGCTACGTGTATTGAGAGAGCACAGATTGTAAGCCAAGTTAAGAAAGTGCACTTTTTATCAAATGCAAATCCATTATTTGGGCCACATCGTCTCAAAGGAGGGAATAACAGTGGACCCTGAGAAGATTGAAGCAATCAAAATTTGGCCAATGCCAAAGAATGTTTTAAAAGTGAGATCCTTTATGGGATTAATTGTATATTACAGGATATTCATTGAAGGTTTCTCCAAAGTTACAGATCCAATTACTTCATTGTAGAAGAAGGGAACAAAATTCGAATGGACTACTAAGTGTGAGAAGAGTTTCCAACACTTGAAAGAATTATTGACCAGTGCACCTATCCTAAAGGTTGATGATATATATGAATATTTGTTTTTATGCACAAATGTATGCAAGGAAGGGCTTGGGGTATTTCTTATGCAGAATGGGCATGTCATATGTTATGAGTAAAGGAATCTTAAGGAGCATGAAATAAATTGTGATACCCATGAATTAGAGTTTGAAACCATAGTTCATGCTTTAAAAATGTGAAGGCATTATCTCATGGAAAGAAAAAATGAACTGAAGAAAGATCATAGTGGTCTTAAACACTTGTTTGAAAAACCAACAATGAATGCTAGATAGACCATATGATTGGAATTTCTGAGTGAATACAACTTTGACATCAAGCATATCAAAGGAAAAGAGAATAAAGTGGTTGATGCACTCAACAGGAGGGTGCATGAAATGCATGTTTTATCCATTAGCATGTACTTTTCATATTTAAAAAGTAGAATTTTGGAAGTTGTAGCATCATATCATCATTATGCACAAGTCATAGAGGGCTTGAAACATGAAATTGTATCGTTTAAATTTAAAGAATAGGTTGGAAGAGGATGGGAACCTGTTTTTCAATGAAACATTTTATGTTACTAACACTCAAGATTTGAGAAATTTAGTGTTGAAGGAGATACACAATGTACCATACACTATCCATCTAAGATACCAGGAGACAATTGCGACAATAATAAGCCAATATTTATGGCCAATAATGAAGAAGGATGTGGTTGATTTCATAGCCAAGTGCATGGAATGTTAGATTGTGAAGACCAAACACAGGAACCCAACAATATTCTTACAGCCATTGACCATTCCTAAATGGAAATGGGGGTATTTACAATATATTTCATCACCAACTTGACAAGAAAAATAAGGAAACATGATTCCATCATGGTAGTGGTGGAAAATATTACAAAGGCTGCACATTTTATACCGGTGAAAATGAATCACAAGGAAGCCAATATTCCAGAGATTTATATGAAGGAGATTCCCATTCTACATGGTGTTCCTATGGAAATAGTGTGAAAACGAGATCCCAAGTTCACTTTAAACTTTTGGAAAGGGTTTTTTAAGGGATTTGGGACTAATTTGAATTTCATTACAAAACTTCATCCAGAGTCAAATGGGAAAATAAAGAGGACCAACCAGATAATTGAAGACATGTTGATGATGTATGTAATGGAAAATCCTTCCAAGTGGGAAGACCATTTAGTTTAATTTTATTACAATAATGTGTTCCATGCATCGTTGAATATTATCCCATTTGAGGATTTGTATGGATGGCATTGCAACATGCTAGTGAGTTGGGACAACCCAGTAGATAGAGCAGTTGTTGGGCCTAAATTGATAAGGGACATGGAAGACTACGTGACAAATATTAGACAATATTTAAAGGTTGCACATGACAAGAAAAATGGTTATGCAGATAAAAGTAGGACATATAGGGAATTTAAAGTAGGAAAGCATGTGTTTTTTAAAATAAAGGATAAAAGGAGCTCGCTAAGATTGGGAAGTTCCCAATGTTGGAAGCAAGATATTGTGGGCCATTTGAAGTTTTGGATAATATAGGCCCAGTTGCATACATTCTTGCATTGCCTCCATCCATGAGAAGTCACAATTTGTTTCATGTATCTTGATTGAAGAAATATGTGCATGATACTAACTACATGATTGATTGGACTGTGATCCATGTGGAGCACGAAGGGGACTTCCAAGTGGAACTAGTGCTCATCCTGGACTGGAAATTCAAAGTGCTGAGGAAAAAATCCATCAGCCTAGTAAAGGTTCAATGGACCTTCTATAGTCTTGAATATTCCATGTGGGAGTACAAGGAGACCATGTGAGAGGAGTACCTACAAATATTTGAAAATTTTGAAGAAAACTAAATGTACATTTGTATATAAGTGTGCAAGACTCCATTTTGGAAGTTGAAGTCCCTGGAGCCACATCTCAGAGACTTCCTATCCAATATGTGTTTTATCCCTATAAGGGAAGTGGAACAAATTGAGGGACTGCGGTGCAGAGAAGGGGTACACTTCCTTGGGTTGTGCAGGTTTTGAAGAACAAGAGATTGATGGTTGGAATCAACACAAGAGTTCTGAACTTGCTAAAGTATCAAGTATTATGAGGTAAAATTATTTATATGTATTCCAGTATGGTGTTTTGCACCAAGGATGGTGCAATTTGTAAGGGGAGGGCAATGTAACATCATTGTTTTTAATCCTAATTTTAGCAATGTGTAATTAACTATGATGTACGATTGTGAGCCCAAATATGTAATTTGTATACATTGTATATCATAATAATAAAATAACTATGAAACTGACTGTAGGTGTACATGGATGGATTAATTGGGGGGTAAGTTTCCACAAGAGAGGGGAAATTCTAATAAAGGGTCCAAGGGGGAAATATTCATGGGTATTAAATCAAACCCACTTTCGTGAAATTATTATTTTTTTGTTCAAACATTCTAATTTCCTTTTGAGTGTATGAGAACCCAATCATTAAAAACATGTAAGAGGTTTGGTGTGAAAATTCAAATCCCATATTTATTAGAGCATGGGGGTTGAGTACAATCAACATTGGGGAGTGTGAATCAAATTTCATGGGTAAAAGGGAAAAATCGAATGGCCATTTTAGGTAGTTTTTTACATACAATTTTTGGATTAGCAAGGGAGTGGAGACCATTGGAGCTTGAGGGAATCCATAGTACGTGTTGTGGGAATATTTTTTGGAGATGAAAATTCATGTATAATAATTTTTTTAGACCTACAGAGAACAAAATCCCATGTGAGAATTTCCCTAGAATAGTGAGATGTTCTGTGATTTTTCCTATGGAAACTAGCATCCCTAGAGTCCCCATCAATAGATATTCTTAACCAACTTATGATGGATCCCTAG
The DNA here is from genome assembly GCA_009831015.1 of Picea engelmannii. Taxonomy (NCBI): domain Eukaryota; kingdom Viridiplantae; phylum Streptophyta; class Pinopsida; order Pinales; family Pinaceae; genus Picea; species Picea engelmannii. The sequence goes on from ML809240.1 coordinate 102,358, forward strand.
AGGAAAATGGGAAGGCTTGATGGACTATTTACAATGAAGGGGGATCCCATTCCTTGGGTTTTGTAGGCTGAGGGGAAGAGAGATGGTGTATTGGGATAGTTGTAGGAAAACTAGTTGTTGTGAGACTGTATTGGGTTGTGAGAGACACCATTTTTTGTGGATTTGTAGCCCCATCTTGGGGGTGATTTCCTTATGAGAGTTGGAGTATAAAATATACATTTGGGAGGAATGTTTGTCCCCTGTAGTTGGTTTCTCATTTGTTTTTAAAAGATAAGTGGTTTATCTCTACTCACAAGTTTTAGTAATGGGTTTTATTGTTGTGCATAAACTTTGAGTTTTTAATAATTTATATGATATTATGGGAATGTTGAATTTAGTTGCATTCATGGTTTTAAAGTTTCATTAGATGCATGAGAATTTAAGAATGTTTCACTGCATTTAATCTTAATGGTATCATAATTTTTTTTATGGTTTTAGTAGTGGGGGCACTACATTGGCACTTCAATTCCATTGATTCAATGAAGTAACTACATATTGAACCAATTTTTGAAAAATCACTAACTTGAATGTGTTTTCGAGTTCACATGCTACCTTCAAATCATTGGCTTCCAATGTGAGCAATCTTCCTCTTTCCATGGCCTCACAACTACCCATGCCAAGTTTATAAGAGGAAATTATGATAATTATAATCATCTCATTAGCAAGAATTACTTAGGCTTGTGCGGAATATCAAAAAATAGGGAAAGAGATCACTTGACAAAGTTTAAAACCAATTAATTTTAACACATGCAATCCCCCTTGGTTTATCTGCATCATAAACATGTAACTTCCTCACCCAACCTTGAAATGTTGATTAGTCAAAAGTAGAGCATATATAGAACACATTAAACTTTACAATGCCTTGTTAAACACTATATTCGATATTCTACTCGGTACCTTTCATTAAAAATGAATCATAAAACAACATGTTGAGAAAAAATTTAAGTCACATTTTTGTACTTATGGGGCTCATAATTGAATTCCATCAGATGATGAACATGGACATAAAAAATATTAGTGTATCCCCTTCTTACATCCCCATACTCAATCTGGATGGACTACAAAAATATGCACAGACAAACCTCCAAATATAAAGTCTAATACTTCCCTTGGAAGATTGCCTTGGTGAATTTAAAAATTCCACATGTGATGCATTCCCATTAATTATATAAGAATCAGTTACATTATGCTAAATATCCCCCAAACACTAATTGAGGCCAATAGATAAAATACCACAAAAATTCATCCACAATACCCCAAAACTCAAGAAGGTTATCACTAGTGATAAGAAATTATACTAATAATCACCAATGAGGATTGATGTTGTATCTATGCTCATGATTGAAATTCCTCATACCTTGTCCTTTAACTTATGAACCCCCTTATACTTGAAACTAGGCCTTCAAATCTAAAAAGCAAGTTATCTTTGAAAACGAACTTATGGAACTCCAGTCTCTTATCCATGATTCCACCTTTCCCATGTAACTATGACATAATTTTGAAATCCTTATATGAATTACTTGTCCTCTCTTCACAGACCTCATTACATGGAATTATTTCAAATCCATGTGAATGATGATTCCCATCCCCTTGTGTCTTTACAGAGTATCTTCACTCACTTATTACTTTACAATGATTTCATACCTTGCTTCTTATGATTGTATTGAATAAGCATAAGATTCAAGGAAGTAAGCTCACTCCTTGCCTAGTTAATCTTGTAATACCCATTTTTCCCCCAGCTTGTAATTAATCATGATTGATGATTTCGATGCAATGGAATATAAACATTGTAAATGTATTATTGGTTGATGAAAATTCCAACAATTGATTGTGGGGTGAAGCCTTGAAATTAATGGCTATGATACCATGAGAGGGATTAGTAAGGGGAAGAGAAGGGGGAATTCATGTGTAAAAAGAACCCAAAGCAACCTTGATGATTGATGAGGTGAAAATAGATATTTTCTATAGCTTGTAGATGAAGAAAGATAGTTAATACGAAGGGGTTGGTAGTTGAACAACCAACCACCTCAACGAATATAGGTATGGAGGATCTACCTAGGACAACATAAATTGTCAACAAAAAGGTACCATAGAGTACCATCACCTTGTTTCCTGGTTGACCCTATTTCCTTCTGACGAAAGGAAGAGGATAGGTCGAGAAACTTCCTGGGGGGGTATGGAATACATGAGAGAATGCACAATTGCGTGCAAGAGAGGGGGACAAGAGAATTCAAAAGAGATCTCTAGTCTGAGAGAGCATGCAGAGACAAAGGAACCATGGTGTGAAAACACCGAGATAGAAGAGATAACTCGAGGAGAGTTTGAGTATAAAAATGATATAGGTAGGGAAAGGGTGTGGGATAGAGAATAGCACATAAATGAAAATAAGAGAGTTTGGAGCTCGATAGTTCTAGTTCTAGTTTCAAGAAGGAATGAACTGCAGAGAAGACCTGAAGTCCCGACTGGAACAAAAGAGGGTTGCAGGATTAATACTTGTTGGAAATAAACCAGAATTGACAAGGGGAGGGAGCTGACAGAAAGTGTATCTATGAAGGGAATACTTTGTGAAGAGAAAATCCATTTGATAAACTACCTGATAAACCCCATGGAGGTCATGAGCTTAGTGGGAAAGAAATGAAAATTTTGTTGCTACTAATAGAGTGGAGGAGGGTAACCTCCCTGATCCATTTCATTGACTTGGAGAGTCAACAGTGAAAGAAACTCTGGTGGTATCATGGCCTGGAATGGGGGTGGCCTACTGCCAAAGTTACAAAGCAAGCAATGCCTATGGTTGGGTGGAAATGTGAACACCAATAGTGAGTTGGCTAGAAATAACTTGTAATAGATAAGTATATCTATACTTCGTTTATTGAATTGAAATATATGGTTGTAATGTCTGTAATTGTAATAGTGGACATGTATGCCTGATTTATGAGCTTGGTGTTGTCCCACTAGGAGACCTTTGAACTTGAATAATAATGTATTTGTATGGGATTTCATGTGTAGTGCACATATAAGCAGGAGGACCCTGAATTTTACCTTGAATGATTAAGGAACTGTACAAATGGTTCCCTCTTATGAATGTAGTCATGGATAATTGTGTGTTTTGGCTTCATTTGTATGCAATAGTGTACTAATGACCGCAACAACCTATGAAGAGAAAACCATGCATGCAACTAAGAGGAAAATGAGAGGCCCGAGGGAAAGGACATGTTATAACATTCCTCCTTGAAGGGACGATACCTTAACCATAACAGTGGCTTCAGAAAGGTCTTTGTGTAACTCAGAGAAACTTAATATCCTTTGAAATCCCTATCTTGGTGTGGACACTTCACAGAACGCAAACCCCCACCTAAGTGGAAAAGAAAGAATTTCCTTGGTGGTTTTCAAGGTAAGGTGAAAGCCTTAAAGTCCTGGTAAGACCATTTGGAAAAGACTTAGAATATTTTCGTGAAGTTGGTTCAATCCAATATAGGACAATATTCATGTAGAATTATTTATGTTTGATTCAAGAAGATATACAACCATTGGATTGGCATGGCAAGTAGATCTTGTCCCTTCGTCAGGAAAGGCATCGTCATCGGAAATAACCAAGTGTCAAAGATTATGTGAAGTCCAACGACGACAATGGATAATACCTTGAGACAAAAAGATGATCATTGATCTGTCAGGAGTGACCCCAATGAGATATAGACAGTTGATATCCATCACATTTTTGTCAGGGATAGAACATTGATTAAGGAGAGTGATAGTCCAAAGAGTTTTGACAATGATAAAGGCATGAGAACTATTTGGGGTTGTCGATTGACATGAGGTTTTGTACATATTAGTCATAGATTGGTCCCAACCAAGAGTGATAAAATTGGATGTGATGTCATGTTATAGTGGTGTACCAGCATGGAAGCTAGCATGTCTATGGGAGTGACATGTAACAACTATTAATGGGTTGGCAGGATGAGAGTAACACCATTGGGTGTGGAAGTATTTGGGTCCTCACTTCGAACCTTGATCATCATATCTATAGACCAATGGATCCTAATCATTCATCGAAGGATGTTGGACACAGGTTTGGAGTGTGGATAGGCGCATGTGTTTACAATGATGGGATCCCAAGGTTGAAGGAAAATCGTCGATCTGACAAAGGCCAAAATGGAGGATTTGGATTATTGGTGTTGACCCCCCTATCATTGGGAGAAGGAACACCAATGGTTAGGAAGATGGAAGTTGGAGAAATGTTTTGATGATGATGGGATGCTCTGAGAGTCATTGATCTCTGAGAGGATACCTCAATGAGGTCTGATTCGTTGATATTGGATGTATCGTCATCGTCGCGTATTAGTTGGCGATCAAGTGGAAGGACCCAGGGAAGTACCAATGATAATATGATTATTGGGGCCATTATTTCATCAGGCATTGTTCCATGGGACTTAGTCTTCGATCGACGAATAGGAAAGATAAAATCTTGGTTGTATATCTGTTGTGAACCCCAATGGATCCATTAACAAAAAGGTGGGAATACAAGTGTTAACCGTCGTGCAATTTTGAGGCGTCGATGTGATTGGATCCATTGGAAATCAAGAGCCAAGACTAATTAGATCAGGGAAGTGAACCCATTAGAGTTCGTCGGCGGAGCTTGGCAGTTGTGTTGACTTATACTATGTAAGATAAGTACCCCAATGACAATGAAGGATGACCTAAGTAAACAGGGTCAATGACTGGGAAGGACCAATGCAACAAGTGGCATATGCCACATCAATGCCATTTCAGTGCCATATTTTATGGAAAGAATGACAAGGATCCTCGTGTAAAGGAGGTGGTTGTTGTCCAATGAAGGTTTGTAAACTTTGAGAGGATGTAACTTTTGCTTCTGAGACCAGAATTGGGCATGCTTATAGTCATTGGAAATCTCTCAATGAACATATTTCCTCTATGAGGATTACTTAGAGAAACAAATTGATTAGGAAAAGAGGAAATTTTAACACCCCATCAACCTAAGTATTAGTGGGTCAAGTGTCTTACAAAGTGGTATGAGAGAAAAGTTCAAACACTAGCCCTAGATGGGCCAGAAATTAGTCATAGGAATGGTATAACAAGGCCAAGATGAGATTGTTAGAAATATTTTCTTTGCGTTAAAAGTTGTTTATTATCTGCAAAATCTCATTGATAAGGAATATTGTAGACTGATATTTTGTTTCGAAATTTTTTGCAACTGGAAAATTGCATGTTGATATGCAACATGAGAATTACGTTGTTTCCTTGGTAAGAATGATAACTACTCCTACAAGAGTGGGAATATGCTGACAGACATTCATAGTAAGACCTGAATCTGAATGGTAGAGGTGGAAGAATTATGTTATAGAGATACATGATTCCAGAGAATGGATGAGCTGAGTTGTTTTGTTCAAGTGTAGTGTTGTCTATCCACTTGGATAGACAAATCCTCTTACATTTGTGATGATCGTTTATGTAAGGGATAAGACCCTTATGGAAAATTCATTATGGTTGAAGGAACTTAGTATGGATTGATAGAATCCTTTGAAGTATTAATTTATTGCTTAAACCAAAATACTAAACCATGTATGTGAAATTCCTCATGATCAAAGGACTCATGGAAAATTGTAAGGTCGGTTACTTGACTTATAATGGTTGGAACCTGTATATGGAATAACCTAGTTAAGAAATGAAAAAGGAGTCCTTTGGTTTGTTGATAGTCCTCATAAAACAGGTGAAGTAACATGAACATATGAGGGAGTTTATGATATCATGGTTGTACAAAAAACAAATATGTACATTCTTATTGAACCAAGTACTTGTTTATGCATGAAAATGCAAGATGTGGATATTTTGGGATGCATATGGTAATGAGTAAGCTTGTATGTAACATGAAAATAGACATATTATAACCTATGGTGGGTTGTAAAGTACAGTTTGTTGATGAACCAATTTGGTTAATAATGAACCGATGTCAGCAGGAGAATCAACAATATGAATGAAATGATAATAATTATATTTCTTATTGCCTTATGGAGATAAGGTTGTAATGATTAATGAAATACTGATATAAATTCTAATAAAGGTAGTGCTAGAGAATTTGTAGATGACCAATGGGTCAGATTGACATCTAGAGGTGGATGATAGCCATACATGTATGACTGGGCATACTCAAGTAACAATGAGAGGGAATCTAGGAAATGACTCCCTTGATAAAAGGTTTGTTGACCAAAAGTGAATTGAGGCATGAAGAGCGACTATAATTCTTATATTTCTACCTTAGGTAGTGTTGTAATTACAAGCATATGTTTTTTTCTGAATTGTAGAATGCTTTAGTAGGAGAAGGGAAAGAGTGTTTTTCTTGTTGGTTGTTTCCATGTAAAGAGGGCCACATAATTATGAATATGCCTCTAAAAACTACATGAAGATGATTGTGAACAATCATGAATATAATGATTTTTAAATAAATATGCATGTGGTTAAGTTCAAAAAAGAACAGTTTGAATACAAACTAATAGAATAATGTGCATATGTGAATAAACAATCTAAATGCATAATAAGAATGCATGCTTATATTCCTTATGGAATATTGTGTAGAAATATGAAATGATGAAGTTAAGGCCGAATCAAGGTTGAGGCCATTTCAGATAGTATTGGATATGCAACAGGAGAGTTGTGTGTTGAGGAATTCCCCTATGGAGGAATGATATAAATGCTTTATCTGGGGAATAGAGACATAATATTAAGGACTGTTCGAAAATTAGGCAATGGGATGCAAAGCCTATTTATATAATAATCCTAGATTACATTACAAAATATAATGCAAGCATATGAGACATGCAAATGAATGCTGAACAATCTGATTTTTGTTTGGGAAATGTGTCGAATGCACTAGTTCATAATTAATTGTGAACTAAAATATTGATGGTGTAGTATGTTGTTGCATCGAGGAAAGGTCAAGACAATCTTGACTGAGATTGCTCAAGGAATGGAGCAGGCATATCTCGAAGGGGATATATTGCAAAAACAAATAAGAGGAAAGGAGGGATATGTTTCTCACTTTAGCACTCTGATTTGTCTAGCAAAATTGTGTACTTTAAAGTACAACTAGTGAAAATAATTTAATGAATATGTTTAAATGAATGATATTGGTTAAGCTATGTTATGTAAAGGCATAAAATTCTTGGGAATATTTCATTCAAGATGAAAATTCCAAATTGAACAAAGAATTTGGAAAAAGGGGGAGAATACCTTGTCTCATTTCATGTTGTTTTTCTTGTTTCCATGGGATGAGAGAACTGAGATGATATTCATCTGTGGATGATTCCAACATGAGAATGTTTATAGTTGTAGGATACCAAAACAACTAAAATATTTTGTGAATGCACTAGTGAACACATAGAGGATAATGTGTTAAAGTGGACATAGATATGTTGGGACATATCTGAAAATATTTTTAATGAAACAAATGCTACGGTACATGCATATTGAATTTTACATGACAACTGATAAAACTTTAAATGTAATGATGGATGTTATGTGTAGGAAAGGATTGGAGTTGTTGGGGAAGGAAAACTTCCAACAATGGAAAACCTCAAGCAGAGGATAGATACAAGAGGGTTGCTATTGAAAGAACCATTGAAAGGACCTTAGGAGATTCCATGAAGAACCATTGATGAGGTATTATCATAAAGGGTGTTGGAAGCCATAACATGTATAAAAAATTTCATGACTATGTGGCATGAGGTTTGAAAGGGATTAGCTAAGAATCCCTTCTAAAATATTTTATATCTTGATAATATGCATGTGAATTTAATTGATTTTTGTGTGTCATTGATACCCAAACATGGTAATATTTATAAAAAGTACCTGAATGATAGAGGGAGGAACCTATGGAATTCAAGGATAATTGAAATCCTTGCAATAAATTCATGAAAAAATGTGTCATGAATGCATTGATCAATCATGAATGATTGAGAACAAAAGTTCTCATAAGAAGCAAGTTGATTGAATGCACTGAGGAAATATGCATGTTGTATGAAAGAAGGTGGGTATTGGACTACCCATCATGAAAGGATAACCTTCTAATTTCCTACCATAATTATGAAATGGTAAGGAGAGAAAACTTGGGTGGCCATGAACATTGGCACCTTGATTGTCAAAAAAAAAAAAAAAATTGAATGCATTCATATGAAATTTTAATTTCATGTAATGTATGTTGATTTGATGTCATGATTAGCTCAAAGAAGGAAACATATTCCTACTGTAATAATGAATATGAATAAATGATCCATGTGATGAGAGGTTGGATGAGTTTCAATTCACCATGGAAAAGTTCCTAACATAGAATATGGTAATTTTAAATCAATGCAAGGGTGCATCGTGTGCAAATGTGGAAATGGATATTCGCACATTGGTTTAGTGGTATAAGATAATTGATTTCATTTTGAAAAGATGGGCATGTTGAAATAATTCATGTGTAAGGAGTGACAATTCATTTTACTTTATATCATTAAATATATTTATAGAGGTGATTTAATTGTTAGTATGCACAATTTTAAAAAACATTGGTTGTGAGTCATTGCAAGTGTGCAATAAAAATGTAATGTGCATGAGAACTAACAATTCGTTTGATCACGTGAATATTGAAATTGTAGGGAGGGTGGTCTTGGATGTGGCAGTAATGTAATTCCGTAAGGAATACCAATGCCTATTGATTGTAAAAAAAGGCCAAAATTCTATGAGAAGGAAGTCTCATACTTGTAAATATGGTTCCTATATGGAACAAATCTAAAAATGGATAAGTGAAATGGAAATCTATGGACACTATATTGAAAAAGTTTGATTGAAATTGATGATCATTTCTCACAAATTACTGTGCATGTGATATAGGTGAGATTAAAAATATGTCCTGGAGGGACAGATGATGATTGTCAAGCTGGAAGAGTGTGAAAAAGGTCATTGTTGTGACATGAAGACCCTATGATATGCCATGATTGCCATATTTTAAAATGGTCCTGAGAGATGACTCGACATAGCAAGCCTAAGGGATGCCTCAACTATAAGACTCGATGAAGTACATTTTCAACCGACTCCCATTCACCAAACCTTCCTTCCATTCTCCATTCAAAGTCTTCAACTACGCAACTCCTCCTTATGTAACATAAGCAACCTCATATGGCCTAAGCCAATGTGTCCTGAACTTTCCTAGATGCTTCATGAACTTGTTGTCGTATACCAATACCAGATCTCCTTGCTCGAAGGATTTCTTCTTGATGTGCCTATCATGATAGGCCTTTTCTTATTCCTTTTGTACCTGCTAATGGAATCTTGCAATAAATAAATCCTCTTCTAGTTCTACCAACTGTGCAAGCCTCTCTTGAACAATGCCAGTGTCATCCATATCTATGAATGTTGCAATTCTGAGACTAGGAACCAAATATTCCATAGGGACAATTGCTTCTAGGCCATACACCAACTTAAAGGGATTCTGCATTGTTAGCTTCTTGCAAGTAGTTCTATAGGCACATATCACTGCTGGTACTCTCAAATCCCAATCATCCTTGTTCACACTGCAAATCTTCGTCAGCGTTGTCTCCAAGATCTTGTTGAAATTTTAGACCGTCTAGTTCTCTTGTGGATGGTAAGGAGTACTCTTATGATGGTGAACTTCAAATTCCTGAGTCAAAGCTTCAATAGTCTTATTAATAAAGTGTGTTCCTTGATCTCTCATCAGGGTCTTTAAGCATCCAAACCTAGTTATGATATCCTCAAATATAAGTCGCATAGCTGTAGTTGCACTACAGTCCTTAACTTCTCTTGCTTCTGCCCATCTTGTCAAATACTTGGTCGTAGTGATGATGTATCTAGATATTGTGCACTTCCCTGATGGGTTTATAGGTCCCACGAAATCAATTTCTCATTTCTCAAATGTCTGCAAGGTCAGTTGTGGTGCTAAAGGCATCTCATCTCTTCGGGAAGGATTTCCAACTCTTTGGCATACATCGCAGGCTTTATAGTATTCCTTGGCATCTTTATGTAAAGTAGGCCACCAGAGGCCAACTCTAAGAACCTTCTGCGTTGTTTTTTTCCGTACGTAGTGTCCTTCTGCAATTCCTTCATGTGATTCTACTAAAATCAGTGGTCTCTCTACCTCCATAATGAATCTTCTCAGGATCTCATCAGGTCCCATCTTATATAGATGTCTGGCTATAAGTGAAAAATATGCATTGCGCACTACTAGTTGTTTCTTCTGGATGATTGTATATTCACTAGGTTCCATTCTTATTGACATGAATTGGACTATATTGGTGAAGTGATCATCAACCCTTCTAATTGCCAACAATTGTGCATCTGGTAGTGTATCCTCAAAACTAGTAGGTTTCTCTCCATGCTCCAACCTAGACAAATGATCAGGTCCCTTGTTTATTCTCCTTGGCTTGACCACAATCTCAAAATCATATTCCTGGAATAACAGTAGCCATTTCCATATTCTTCCCCCCAACACTGGCTTGTTGACTAAGTATTTCAATGTAGAGTGATCAGTGAACATCTTAAAATATCCTCCCAACAAGTAGTGTTGAAACTTCTGCAGCGCGTACACCATGGCTAAACCTTCTCTCTCAATGGTAGTGTAGTTTATCTCAGCTGTAGATAGCTTCCTACTAGAAAAGGCTAACAGATGGTCAATATCTCCTGCTCCTATTTTTGCTAACACTTCTCCTAGTGCAATATATGAAGCATTGATATTTACATGAAATTCCTTGCTCCAATCTGGGAAAACCAGAATAGGCGCAGTAACCATTTTATGTTTCAATGTGTCGAAGCTCTACTGACATTCTTCTATCCATTGAAACTGTCAATATTTCTTTAGAAGCTTATCCATGGGTGTTGTAATATGTGCATATCCCTTAATTAACTTCCTGTAGTATCCAGTATGTCCCAGCATAGTGTGCAACTATCTAACTAAAGTAGGAGGGGGTAGATCAACAATAATGGAAATCTTGGACAGATCTACTAGCAACCCCTTCTTACACACAATATGGCCCAACAACACTCCAAAGGGTCAAGAGAAGATGCACTTCTTCAGATTCAGAGAAATATGACATTTCTTGCACTTATCCAACATTAGTCTTAAACATTCAATATGATTTTGTAATAAGCTAAAAAAATTCCAATCATCAAAATATGCTTCCAAAAATTTATGTAAAAACTCCTTGAATGCTTCGACCACCACCCTGGAAAATATGGTTGGTGCATTCTTCAATCCAAAAGGCATCACTTTGTACTGGTAGGAACCCCATTTTGTTGCAAATGTGGTCTTATGGCAATCTTCTTTAGCAATCCTGATCTGGTGATAACCTAAAAATCCATCTGTAAAGGAATATACCTCATGTCCTCCTACATTATCTAACACTTCATTTGCAAGCGATGTAGGGAATGGGTCATGTAAATAGGCATCATTCAACTTCCTGAGATCTACATAGATCCTGATCTCTCCTATCTTCCTGTCTTGGACCACCATAGGACTAATCCATTGTGACTCTTCCACATGTTCTATTATTCTTGCTTCCAACATTCTGTCTAGTTCAATCTTAATTTTTTCCTTATATTTAGGATTCACTCTGTAGGGTCTCTTCTTAGTTGGCCTTACATCTGGTTTCAAGGGGATAGTCATCTCTCCCATGGGTCCTTTTATGCCCTTCATATCAGTGAACTTGGTTGGGAACAAGTCCTGATATTCATGCAGTAATTCTGTGATCTTATCAATGGTGGCATCATCCCAATAATCTCCAACATTAGCAAGCTTAGGTGCTTTCTCTGTTCCAATACTAACTTTCTTGATTTTGATCAGTTGTCCAATGAAAGGTAGTTCGACTCTTGGTCCTTCTACGTCTCTTTGTCCTTTTGTTTCTACAATGTTCACATTCCTAGGATCATCGTCTTCATCGGCATTGATATTGTAACATCCTTGTAGTTTCTGAAGAGGTGCAGTCCATTCATCCTCTTCTTGCTCCACAGGGAGGCTAGGTGCCTCCTCAAAGACTTTCTATCTAACAACCTGTAAATATTGATCCATCATGGCATATTGAATTTCAAATAAAAATGTAGCTACACAGTTCTAAGTCATACCGTACCAATCTGAAGTGGTGAGGTGAAGCTCTGCTTGAAGATACCAATTGACAGGTATTGTGTCTAGGGTATTGATGAATTTATGTACCCACTGCTCTTGAGGAATGCTACTCCAGGCCTCCTCACAACATTGCACATGGTCCTTCAGACAACTTTGACCTGTGTATCGAACTTCGCATTCTTCAATGTTGTCTGAAAATCGCGCTGTCATCAAAGTGCGACATTGCATCCAGTCTGCAATGTTCCTTTTATGTGTCCCCCACCATCTTGCGGGAGTATCTTTCAAAGCCTCATCTAGTGCTAACAATCTATGTTTCACTAGTACAACTTCTTCAAATCCTAGTAAGAACATTTCTAAGTGATTTAAACCATCAAATGTGGGCAAGTTGCTTACTTCTATGCCAATCCAGCGAACTTCCCTAGTCAATTTGGCACATCTCTGCGCAGAAAATTCATAAATTTTGTTCTGCCAGTTCTCCAGTCCTCCCTCTGAGTCTAATGAGCATGCTTTGTCACTTCACCAGCTCAAATTCCCATCTGTTGTAGGGTTAATGTAAGCATGTTGTCTTGTTTTCATTTTATATATATTCTCTAGCTCATATGTGCGGTCTTCCTCTCTGATGGGTTTTGTGTATCTTCGACCTTCATCGGGATCTAGAGGTGTAATTACCCTAAGGCCATCACCTTCAAATGTCATTCTTATTTTATTTAAGTCAACAACAGTGTAATTTTTGAAAGCCCAATCAATTCCTAATAGCGCAAGATAAGGAAAACTATCATCAACTATCTCAATCACCTCAAAGTCCAAAAATGTTCTTACCCCGTTGATGTCCACAAAGACATGCTCCAGCCTACTAAAGGGGATTACTTCCTGTTGATTATCCATCCTAAGCTTGATAGGGGAATAGATCAACTTAGGTTTTCCCATCAATTCCCAGGTCTTCTTTGTCATAAAATTGACCTCTGACCCTAAGTCGAGGACCACATAATCTATATCATAATCTCCAATTTGAGCATTAATGTGTAGTTCCTTATTTGTCCTTCTATTTTTGGATAGTTGATGTACTTATTTATTCAGTAGAGGATATATCCTTCGTATCTCATACTGTCTGATCAAATTTTGTAGTTCTTGTATGGATTTTTCATCCTTAATCAAATTAATTCAAGTACATAAGAATTCCATAAGTCTGCTTACCTCGTTTCCTTCTTCGAGAAAAGTAGACTGATAAAAGGCCAGGGGAATTCCACATTCTCTCACTTCTAGTTGTGCCTTTGATGAATAAGCTTGATCTCTTTCAAACTCTTTTCTTGCCTCTTCAAATGTCTGCTCCTCTTTCTTTGGATCAAACTCCTGTGTCTTCTTCGTGGCTCTTCTAACTCTTGATTCTTCTGTAATCTTCCCCGGAGTCACCCTGTCTTCTCCTATAGCAGCACCCCCTCTAGTGATAATGATGACTCTAGGATCCACTCCGTGAGGTTCTGTTGATATTAGTTGTACTTGTTGGTTCCCTCCTCGTCTTTCCTAAAGTTTGGCTAACAATGTAGGACAATCTTCTATGACATGTTCAAATGAGTTTTAATAATTGCAAGTGGTACAAGGGTTCCTACAGTCCCTTGCTAAGTGACCTGGTTGTGCACATTTATAACAAATAATCTGACCTAAACCTCGGCCCATGCCTCCTCCTCGTCCTCTTCCTCTGAATCCTCCACGAGGGTTGAAGTTTCCTCTTCATGGGGAGTTAAACTGTGTGGTATTTCCTTCCTGTTGTACTTCGCCTTGAATTCTATATGTGTCTCTTGATATTTCATGCAAGAGGTCATAAGCCCTACAATATTTCTCATCATGCCCCACAGACTTACATAATGTGCAGTAAAGGTTGGTAGGTGTCTGGACATATTTTTGCATGTAATAGCATTCTCCAGGGTGATGCCTATTTCTACATACCTCGCACCAAGGTAGAGTAACCTGCTTCAAAGGGATCGGGGCTCCTGAAGCCAAGTACTCATGAAATAGAGGACAATGCTCCTTGTCATGACCTTCAGATTTGCATATGATACACAAAATATCTTCTCTTTTATCTTTTCCCTTATCCTTTTTCATATCTTCGACCTACAGTGATAAGCTAATTAGCTGACTCAAAATTTGACTCATACCTGAGTTGGACTCTCCCATAGGGGCTGATTATAGTTTCATGGCGATCTCCAATGGAATATAAAAACTCAAATGGCATGTCAGGGTCTTAAACCTCTGATCAAAATCCCAAATAGGTTCATCTAATTTTTGCTTGATTTCCTTCAACTCTGTGGTGCACCGCGACTCCGACTTGGGTTTCTTGAATTCTACAATCAATGCAGTCTTGATATTGTTCAACGGTTTTATTTGTACAACTCCTTGGATGAACTTCATGTACCAGTTCAGTGCACGATCTCTCAGGGTAGTACTAAACTGAGCTCTCTTAATAGCTTCGTCGGTGACATTCTTAATACTCCATACATCTTCGCATAAGAACCAATGTTGATCAGGATCTTCAGATCCATCTCCCTTAAAGGTGGGTAACCTCATCTCATATGCCATAGATCTTCCTAGAGTTCCTAACTAAGTATGCACTCAACCACTTGTACGAGTGCTCTGAGTGTGTTGATAACTTAGGTTGCTCTGGTTACTTAATGTTGTTAAAACAACAGGAGGCATAATAGTACTTACTTCAATAGTTTGCATAGTTCCTGAAGTTTCTGACTCATCTCAGCGAGGTTTTTCAGTCTTCCCTTCTTCTGCCCTAGCCGACTCTGAATGTTCCTCGTTCAGTAATTATTCTTCTTCTCCACTGTAGAACCCTTCTTCTTGTGCTAGTGGTTCGTGATTCTTCTCAAACAAGTTCACCAGAGGAACTTCTCTGAAGGTTCTCCCACTATGCATGTGTCCGACCTCTGTGTCGTTGTCGCTGTATGAATTCTTGAACATTAGATTTTTCAATCCGACCCACTATTGTATCTACAAGATTTTCTTCTCATGCAATAACATCTTGATCTTCAACTTTAGAAAATGTAAAAAATTTCCTCTCAGTCCCTTAAATAAATATCTCTCTGCTTGGCTATATGATTCTACTCTATCAACAACAAACTCAGTAATGTACCCTCCAATGGTACTATCAAAAGAGTGATCTACTGCTCTTGACACAACATTATCAAATCTCTTGACCTTCTTGATCAATGTCGATGTCCAAACCACAAGTGGTCTGAATCTGATTTCAAACTGTGTATCTGCTAATCTGGCTAGCCACTCGTATATCTCCTGATGAATTCCTCCAAAGAAAATCTCGTGTATATCAGTAAAGATATACCTTCCCAACCAATCCTCTGTACTAATATTAGGGTTCTTATTCTGAGCTTCAGTGAAGTCCTTCTCTTGTTCTTCTATCCACTTCTGAATATCTATCTTCGATGGAAACCACCTTAACATTCCCTCAAGAAGATCTCAACCCTGGCAACAGAACCATTTTTTGGCACAGGGGAAGACCCAGGGTTCAATTCTTCAACAACGTACCAACAAAACCCTAACTACTATCCCTTTCGGCAACACCTGCAAAGAAGATGCAGTCTCACCTGAAGTAGCTATAGGGGGTTGCAGGACACAGGTGTCTACAACCAGAGGAAATGCAAAGTGGATACAGGGAAACACTCTCACATAGATCTATTTAGTCTTTATCTTTCTTAAGCCTACTGTGCGAACTATATCTCATATCTAACACAATATTGGATTGACAGTATATCAGAGATCAGAATAACACAACATCAATCACACACAACAACAAGATATATGTGGTTCACCCTCTCCCTAGGGCTACGTCCATAGAACTGTGCTTTATAATATATTAGATGAAAGCATACAGTTCTATCTTCACTCTTAGATTTCATATCTCTCTTTCTTTCTCTTCCTCTCTCCCCTCCCTATGCACCCAACTGCAGGGTTGATCTTCGCACCTAGCTGGATATCTTACAATATAGACTTTTCTCACCACACAATACTTCTCTCTCAACAATAACAACAATCACTCATCATCACCTAATCGAACCCATCCTAGTTCCTCTTGACCTTTATTTATACATTACAATGACTCTCGGACAACCTTAGGCAAAAACCTAGGTGTCAAAACCCTAAATACCAAAACCCTAGGTCAACTTGACCTGCGTTTTCAAGGCTTCGCCAACCTGTCTTTCCTTATTTCTTGCAAGGTTCTCCAAAGCATCCATTGGTGGATTTTTATTCTTGATGAGTCATCCACAATCCATATTCCTTGTTGACCTATCTTCCTCGATCTACCCATCCAATGGCTTGCTTTCTCTTACTTCACTCTATCTTTTCTGTTCTTTCGGTCACTTCGACCCAATCTCAGTCAACTTGTCTTCTGCGTAGTTCGCAGTTCACGCTTCTTTCCTTAATATTCGCAACCTTCCATAACCAAGGGACAACCGGATCATGAACACAATGGGTATGTCAAAGAAAAAAATGATCCAAGTAAATATGAAATCCATATGGATGCAGATCCATGAACTACACAGATAAGGATTGTGTTGATACATAAATTTTTCTATTGAATTATGAACAAAAATAAAATGTATTTACACAAAATTGGGATTAATATGCTTGTTGTTTGAAATTTTTGTAGGCATGTGCTAAATTCCAAGAGTCTGGGAAAGGACCAGACCTAGGAGAGGAACAACATTGCTAAAGAAGATGAAAGATGAAGGCATGGAAGGTGTTGTTGATATGCAAAGAACATCGAGGATGATGTTCCTTTAAGGGGGAGAGGATTGTCATACCCCTGTTTCCCCCATCTTATAATTAATCATTATTGATGATTTCCATGTAATGTTATATAACATTGTAAATGTATTATTGGTTGATTAAAAATTCCAACAATTGATTGTGGGATGAAGCCTTGAAAGTAATGGCCATGATACCATGAGAGGGAATAGTAAGGGGCAAAGAATGGGGAATTCATGTGTAAAAAGAACCTAAATCCACCTTGATGATTGATGAGGAGAAAATAGATATATTTCCTCTATATTGCAGATGAAGATGGATATTTAATAAGAAGGGATTGGTAGTTGAACAAACAACCACCTCAATGAATACACGTATGGAAGATCTCACTAGGACAACAAAAGTTGTCAACAAAAAGGTACCACATAGTACCACCACCTCATTTCTTAGTTAACCCAATTTCCTTCTGATGGAAGGAAGAGGATAGGTCAAGAACCTTATCGAGGGGTATGATGTATAGGAGAGAATGCATGGGTGTGTGAAAGAGAAGGGGTAGAGATAATTTGAAAGAGAGATCTGGTATGAGAGAGCATGCAGAGACAGAGGAACCATGGTGTGCAAATATCGGGACAAAAGAGAGAACTCGAGAAGAATTTAGGTATCAAAAGGAGATAAGTAGGGAAAGGGTGTTTTCTATAGAATGGAACGTAAGGGAAAATAAGAGAGTACAGAGATCGATAAATAGAGTTATAGTTCTAGGAAGGAAGGAACTACAGATAAGACCTGAAGTCCCAACTAGAGAAAAAGAGGTTCGTGGTATTGGTACTTGCTGGAAAGAAACCAGCACTAGAAAGGGGAAGGAATTGAGGGAAAGTGTACTTGTGACAGGAATCCATTGTGCAGAGGAAACAAAGTTGATAAAATACCTAATAAATCCCATGGAGGTCTTGATCTCAGTGGGAAAGAAAGGAAAATTATACTGCTACTAGTAGAGTGGAGGAGGGTAACCTCCCTGATCCATTTCCTCGACTTAGTGAGTCAACAGGGAGAGAACCCCTAGTGGTATCATGGCCTCACATGAAGGTGTCTTGTTTCTGAAGTTACAGAGAATGTAGAGCCTATGGTTGGGTGGAAAGGTGAACACCCACAGTCAGTTGGATGGCAATAACTTGTAACAAATAAGTATCTCTATACTTCATCTATTCAATTGAAATCTATGGATGGAATGTCCATAATTGTAATAGTGGACATGTATGCCTGATTTATGGGCTTGGTATTGTCCCATCAGGAGGCATTTGTACTTGAATAATAATGTATTTTTATGGGATTTCATGTGTAATGCACATCTGAGAAGGAGGACCCTACATTTTAACTTGAATGATTAAGGAACTATACAAATGGTTCCCTCTTATGAATGTATTCTTGTATAATTGTGTGTTTGTGCTTCCTATATATGTAACAGGGTATTAATGAATGCAACATGATACCTGTGAAGAGACAACCCTTCATATAACTAAGAGGAAAATGAGAGGCCTAAGGGAAAGGAAGTGTTATAGCCTTCCTCTTCAAAGGGACTATACCTTAACCATAACAGTGGCTCGAGATAGGTCTTTGTGTAACTCAGAGAGCCTTAATCTCCCGTGAAACCCTTGTCCTGGTGTAGAAACTTCGTGGAATGAAAAACCCCACCTAAATGGAGAAGAAAGAATTTCCTTAGTGGTTTTCAGCATAAGGTGAAAGCCTTAAAGGCTTGGTAAGACCATTTGGAAAATACTTAGAAGATTTTTGTGAAGTTAGATAAATCCAAGATTAGACAATGTTCTTGTAGAAGAATCTATGTACGATTCAGGAGGATCTATAGTCATTGGATCGACATGGTGAGTAGATCCCACCCCTTCATTAGGAAAGGCATAACCATTGAAAACAACCAAGTGCCAGGGCTTATCTGAAGTCTAACAATGACAATGATGGAGAAGACCTCAAGAGAAAAACATTATAGTCGATCTGTTAGGAGTGGCCCCGATGCGATCTAGACCATTAATACCGATCACATCGTCATCGGGTATAAAACATCAATTACGAAAAGTGATGGTCCAAAGAGTTATGATGACAATAAAGTCTTGATAACTATTGGGGTTCATCAATTGGCATGAGAGTTGGTACGTATTAGCCATAGATTGTGGTTGGTCCCAACCAAGAGTGAGAAAAGTGGACATGATGTCATGTTAGTGTGGTGTACCAGCATGTCTATAGGAATGAAATGTGGTGACTATTGATGGGTTGGCGGGACGAGAGTAACTCCATTCGATGTGGAGGCCTTTGGGTCTTCACTTTAAACCTTGGTCATCATATCTATAGACCAGTGGAGACTAGTCGTTCATTGGAGGATGTTGGAAACAGGTCTGGAGTGTGGACAGGATCATGTGTCGATGATGATGGGATCCCAAGGTCAAATGATAATCTTCAATATAGAAAATTCTGGATTAGAGGATCTGGACCATTAGTGATAACCCCCCTATCGTTGGGAGAAGGATCGTTGATGGTTGGAAAGATGGAAGTAGGAGCAATGTATAAAAAATGATAAGATTCTCTAAGATTCCTCAATCTATCAGAGGAGACCTCGGTGAGGTCTAAACCATTGATAATGGATAATTCATCGTGATCGTGTATTAGTTGGAGATATAGTGGAAGGACCCAGGGAAGTGATGACAATGATATGGTGAGTGGAACCATTAGTTCATTGGGAAGTGTTCCACGGGATATAGTCATTGATCAATGAATAGGAGAGATAAAATATCGACCATAGATATGTTGTGGACCCCACTGGATCTATTAACAAAAAGGTGGGAAGTTAGACGTTAAATGTTGTGCAAGTTTGAGGCATGGACGTGATTGGAGCCATTGGAAATCAAGAGTTGAGAGTCATCAGAACTAGGAAGTGAACCCATTATAGTTTTTCATCATAGCTTAGTAGTTGGGGTGACTTATACTTTGTAAGAGAAGTACCCTGATGACAATGAAGGTTGACCTAAGTAAACGTGGCCGATGATCAGGAAGGCTTGATGAGCCAGGTGGTATATGCCACAATGGAACCATGTCAATGCCACATCAGATTCACAAATGATAAGGAGCCTCATGGATGTCACGTGGCAAGGAGGTGGTTGTTGGCCAATGAAGGTCTATAAATTTTGAGAGGTTGTAACTTTTGCTTCCAAGATTGGAATTGGGTGTGCTTACAACCATTGGAAATCTCTTGATGAGAAGAGTCCATCTATGAGGCGTACTTAGAGAAATGAATTGAGTAGGAAAAGAGGAAATTTTAATACCCCATCATACTAAGTAAGGATTAGGGGGTCAGTGTCTTAGAAATCTCATGATGATGATACTTGACATCTTAAGATCAAATTTTTCTATAGTTGCAATCAAATAACCATGATATGCAACCAATGAAAATATCACTAAATAGACACCAATCGAGAAGAAAACAAGCTAGATATAGAATGAGATATAAAAACAATCATGCAACTTCACCCAACATGATGCATCAAACAATCATGCATCAATAGTATACAAGGAGTTACTAAGCATTGCATCTGATAAAATAACTAACAGTCAAGCATTATTTAATTCATTAAAATGGCCAAGAATTGATAATCATCTTAAAGAATTAACGACATTAAAAAACGATCCAAAAGGAATTAAAGCTTAGTAGTGGTGGCTTAAAAAAAATAAGGGGTATTAGAAGTCTTATGATTTGGGCTTAGTTGAGGGATTGAACAATTACCTTGACCATAAATGTTTGTTTCTCTTTCTTTAGGATATGGCAGTTCTACAATGCAAGACTCGACAACGACCCTCTAAGTCAATCAATCACTTAATTATTAAATCATTTTTGGATTTCTTCATTAGTAATGGTATGGAATTTCATACAATCTCTTTTGAAATTCATGGAGGTATTATCAAAATAATCAAGATACACAATGTTTTCCTCATAGCTACAAGATCAACCAACACCCTTAAAGCTAATAATCAACATAGGGTGATAATTGCTCCCAAAAACACTAGATATAAACATTCTCATTGAACACATCCAAACAACTTCATCAATCCTACTAATGATTTCTCAACCTTGATTGTTGGGAGAGAACATAAGAGAGAAAATAACATTATGTTATCCTCAAGGATGGTGCCACCCACTCCCACATGCTTGAAGTACTTATTACAAAATGATAATCAAATTGGTGCTTTTGATACTAATTAGTGGTGAGCATGAAAGTTACCACATATAGTTTTTTACACGAGATCCCATTTGGCTGGTCCTTTTTAATTGTTTGGGCACATTCTCCCATGCTTTGGGGGATTATCTTACTATTTTATTTTAATTTATTGGATTTTATTGAAGACCCATTGTCACAAGTAGGAACACTAGTCTACTAAGATGAACATGCAATTAGAGAGATTTGAACCTTTGTGAAGGAATAACATCTATATTTTACCAACCAATCAAAAAAAGAAATGAATATTAATAATGAACCATCATAAAATCCTATTAAGAGTAAAAATATTTTCATACTTGAAGGAATAATTATATTAAGAGAATCAAAGTGTTCATCTAATCTAAAGTGAGAACACACTATCTATATATGATTAATAAAATAATTTTGAAAAATACCTAAAATCAAAATAAATTAGTATATATCCCCTCACCTACCATTTTATATATAAGAGGTCACATGTTCAAATCCAGAGGCGGGTAGGGTTTGTATACCTCTGTAGACTTTACCAGTAAAATCGCTTGGTGGAGGGGGTCTCATACACCAATTTGGTGTCTGTCTTGGCCGTGACCTTAAAAATATATTAATATTATTATGCCATTAATTAAATTAAATTAAAAATTCCGTTATCAACCCAAAAAACAATATAACCGTATATATATCATTTTTACTTAATTTTTATTTTTTATCTTCTTAGTTTAAGAAAAAAAAATTACAAAATTTTATGAGTGCTCAATACATACGAGTTAAAAGGGTAATCATATAGAATATTTTTCTAAAAGTTGTTTAGGAAAATTCTACGATTCATATCAGTCCAAGTGGACCTGCCTCAAAATTATTTTGAAGAAGGATAATTGGATTTGTTATATAAAGTCAATCTAATGTCACAGAAATTTTGATTTTATAATGTTCTATATTGTATGAAAATTAAAACCTCGTACCAAATAAAACAATCTGAGCCAGTGTCTAGTGATGAAGTCCCATAGTGCAAACTGAAAGTATTAAGGGAGAACAACCATCTTGTCCTAGTTGTCGCAATTTTTTTTGGTCATGTGCAATTCCTTGCTACCAAAGTTAAGGGTCTTTTGTCTGGTTGTAGTCTAAACATTCTATGTTTTGGCTCTTCTCGGTCATATTATTCATTTAATTTTACTTGAAATTTGGCGAGACAATGTTGGATCTACAGATTTGATTTGTTAAGTCTATATAATCCAAGTTCCATAAGGGTTTTTCAACTAGATGAACCCATTTAAACATTTATAAATGCAATTTAAACAACAAAAAACTGCAATTTTGCCCATATTTACATCACCGGCTTCTTGCAAAAAATACCAAAACTTAGAACATTTAGACAACACCTTTTGTTTGCCTCTGGCACACAACATCTAGACATAATGTACTGCACTCACAAACAACTCTTGATTTATGTCAATCAAGCCCTAAAGTTCTCTTTTAGATAACAACTACTCTACACTACTATAATCAACAAACCAAAAACACTTTTAGCTAATATTTGAAACTAACTAATTAGCAAAACATGTAGAAAGTATAGGTTTTTTCATGAGCAAAAGATCACAAATACTTTTACTTTATTCGGAACTAACTAGTAAAATGTATAAAAGTGTAGGTTTTTTCATGAGTATAGAGTTGATGAGTATGGAGTTGACACATAGTTTTTTTTTTAAATATTGATAATAAAATAATATTTCAATGTCAATCATAAATAAAATATTTCAATGTCTATCTTAAGCAAATTATTTTTATATCAACTTTTGATATATAAATATAGAAAAAGTAACTGAAAGTGAAAATCAATTGTTCCATGATAGAAGTTTTATATATCTTAATGTAGGATAGATGTGTAATTATTTCCATGCTTAATATGGAGTTAACATGTGACATGCTTAACATGGAGTTAAAATGTAATTCCTTCCATGCACATATGGTTGCATGGAAAGGTGAACAACCATAGTCAGTTGACTGGCAATAACTTGTAACAGATAAGTATCTCTATACCTCATGTATTGAATTGAAATATATGGATGGAATGTCTATAATTGTAATAGTGGACATGTATGCATGATTTATGACCTTGGTATTGTTCTATTGGGAGGCCTTTGTACTTGAATAATAATGTATATATATGGGATTGCATGTGTGCACATCTGAGCAGGAGGACCCTGCATTTTGCCTTGAATGATTAAGGAATTGTACAAATGGTTCCCTCTTATGAATGTAGTCATGGATAATTGTGTGTTTTCGCTTCCAATGTATGTAATAGGGTATTAATGACTGTAGCATGATACCTTTGAAGAGACAAACCTGCATATAACTAAGAGAAGAATGAGAAGCCCAAGGGAAAGGAAGTGTTATAACCTTCCTCCTCAAAGGGAAAATACCTTAACTATAATAGTGGCTCGAGAGAGGTCTTTGTGTAACTCAGAGATCCTTAATCTCCCATGAAATTCTTTTCCTAGTGTGGACACTTCGCAAAACGCAAACCCCCACCTAAATGGAAAAGAAATAATTGCCTTAGTGGTTTTCAGGGTAAGGTGAAAGCCTTTAAGGCCTGGTAATACTGTTGAAAAGTCAACAAGAAGCATGTGTCTAATTTAGTTTTCCCTTAATTAAATTAGACAATAAATATTAATCTATTATCTCATTCATAACTGAGTGATTTGGAATTGTAACAGAATTGTAAGTGTAGTTAAGTGAGTTAAGC